>JANSTR010144565.1:0-11576 GCA_025434805.1 Antipathozoanthus remengesaui | reverse complement strand
GTATTTCAAAATTACGCTGAAATACCACTGCTCTCGACCAATCAGATTGCAGAAATTTCTCAGGTAATGGTATAAACTTGGTAAGTCCACTAGCGCGCGTAACAATATATTGCAAAGTAATGAAAACTAATGATGAAGTAACAATATATTAATCCTTACACTTCGCGCGTTTTCGTTGCTTTACAAGATTTTTTGAGGAGAGATTACGTTCGTAGCTGTGAAAAGGTTAATAATAACAGGGGCGGATCTTGGATTTTCAAAAGGGAGGTACCACGAGCACCGAAGGCGCGAGTGATCATTTTAGTGGGTTCTGGGGGCATGCAAATTTTGAGTCTCTAAAATGACCATTTCCAGCATTTTAAGGCTGAAAAGGAGAGGGGGGGGGGGGAGTGCACAAGCCACCCATGACCCCCTTTGGATCCGCCCTTGAACAACGGTCGCTGTTTTATTTCAACTATTCGCGATGTGACACAAGGTAGATGGTAGATAGAAAAACTAGATTTGTAAATTATGACTGAAATATTGTTTATAGTTTACGGCAGTGGTAAGAGTAGATGAAATTTAACGATAGTTGATCTTTTGCCACCTAACCACAGTGAAAACATTGGTTTCCGGTTGTGTGATTACAGACGTTAAACACTGTCAGGCGAGCTTAGTACTTAGTCACGTGACAGCTCAGCCGGTATAACTTGTGCCATAGTATATTATTAAGCATTTTGCAATAATTGATTGAATATACAGGCGCCGGGCAGCTACTTCAAAAGTGGGGAGTGGGCTGAAGAAGTGGAAGGGGGAAGGGGGGGGGGCAACGCCCCCAGATCTACCCCCTCCGCGACCCCTGATATATTACCACTTTGATATAGTTATAAATCTCCCAAATGGACAATTCTCTTTTCTCATTCCGTTTGAAGTGAAAGTTTTCAAAGTGAAATTTCTATTTACTTTCAATTGCTCCCTTGCATTTTAAAGGTAAACAGATACTATGAATATAACCGTATGCATAATAGACCTGTGAAAACTAAAATAGCACAGCTCGCGCGCGTAACTGCAATTGTGATATTGTAACAATCTATTACTTCTGTGCGTTTAACGTTTTCGTTGCCTTTGCAAGATTTGTTGAGCAGAGATTACGTTCTTAGAGGCGAAAAGTTTAAAAACAACGGCCACTGTTTTGTTCCAACTATTCACGAGGTGACACAAGGTAAAGACAAAGCGTTAAAAACGACCGTTATTTAGAGTCAAAAATAGAAACTGACTAGATTTGTAAATTATGATTGAAATATATTTCCCTATTTTTGTAGCCTGCCTGCAGACATTAATTCTCCTTCGCCCTGGGAGCACTTCCCTGAGCGAAGGAGAATTAACGTCTGTAGGCAGGCTGCTATTTACGGCAATTGGAAGGGTAGATGGATTTTAGCAATAGTCGATAATCTACGATCTCACCACATGGAAAACACGTGTTACCGTGTGATCGCCGAAGTTAAATCTTGTCATGAAAGCGAGGTTAGTAATTGGTCAGGTGACCAGTTAGAGATCACTGGTCATACCTTGTCAGCTGCGCCGTATCTAGTGGAGGGGCCGGAGGTTGTGTCCCCCAGTTCCGCAAGGCTTGCTACCGTACTGCTTATACCGTAGACTCATGCATTTTCATTGATTTTATTACAACTCTGATACTGTTTTAAAATTTCTTTAATAGATAATTATTTCTTGTTCTCATTCTGTTTTTGTCCTGTCTAAACAATAGTTAGTGCTATTTAATTGGGGTTGAATGTTTTAATTAGTTAATGCTGCTGCTACATCTTAGTCGATGTTATCACATCTTCAGACCGGGTTAAACAATCATTAGAGCTATTAGAGTCATTGCTGCTCATGGGCTGAGCTGCATTATATATGTTGATGATACACAACTATACATATTCCTAAATCCTAGAAAACGCGATCACGATCTGTCTTTAATTGAGCTCTGTACAAAGGATATTATAACCTGGCGTGTCTCTAATGATCTCAGCTGTAATGCTGACAAAACTGATGTTGTCCACATTTCTTCCTGTTATTCAAACTCTGAGAAGATTGACGAGATTCGAATAGGTGACACTACCATCACTCCTACTCATACTGTGAGCGACCTGGGTATGACCGTCGACAGTCATCTGGATCTAGACAAACATGTGAAGAACATTTGCAAGTCTGCCTCCTTTACAATTAAGAACATTGGTAGAATAAGGAGGTACTTGTCTCAGTCAGACTGTGAAAAGATCGTTCACGCATTCGTAGCATCAAAACTTGATCACTGTAACGCAATACTAAGCACAACTAAATAAATTACAACGCGTACAAAACATTGCAGCCAGGATAATAAGTAAGTCTAAAACGTAAGAGCACAAACACCTGTACTGCGCAGCTTACACTAGCTCCCAATCCAAAAAAGATCGTCTTGAAATTTAACTATTAATAACCTATAAAGCATTAATCGGTCAGGCACCTCCCTATATCTCTGTACTCTTGACCAACTACAGGTAGCAAGAACCTCCTTACTGTCCCAAGATCAAACACAAAAACCTACGGCGACAAATCTTTTCAAGTAGCAGCAGCGAAACTTTTTAATGAACTTCCCACGGCTCTGAAAACTGCTGTTTCCGTAAAATTTTTGAAGGCAAAACTTAAAACCTACCTATTTAATTTATAAATATATATTCCTTATACCTTTAAAACCTGCTTTTGTTTTATGAATTTATTTCTATTTCCTTACTAAATGCATCATTTATATATTTTAACAGATTATAAATAGGTAACTTTTCTATTTTATAATGGCGTATTATATTATTATTATATTTTATAACTCTTGTAAATTTATTCTACTACATCTTAGTCGATGTTATCATATCTTGAAACCATATTAATCAATTGTTAGAGCTATTTAACTGGATCTACTAACTAACTTGAAAGCGGATTAAACAATCGTTAGATTTATATAACTTTGTCTTGATAATTAATACTCTACATCTTAGACAATGTTATCACATCTTGAGACCGGGTTAAACAATCGTTAAAGCTATTTAGCTGGGTCTTGATAACTAATACTCTACATCTTAGTCGATGTCATCACATCTTGAGACCTGATTGAACAATCGTTAGGTCTATTTAACTGGATCTTCTAACTACATCTTAGTCAAAGTTTCACTCGATCGAATCTTGATTTAGTTTGATTCAGCCTTACACATCAACTAAGGCCCCATTTCTATGATCTTAGTCACCAGAGAAAACCTTTCCTCAAGTTACTCTGTGTAGTTAATTTTTCACCAATATCTTTTGTCCAAGTTCTGCGAATCGTTCATGTTAGGACCTTGAACTCGGGGCAAATAATCCCACATAAAGAAACACAATGAGCTGCTTATACTTTATGTACAGGCTTGGTTAAGTTGTGGAGAGAGGCGGGGTGTGGGGTGGCGGAGGAGGGGGGGGAGTGGTGTGGTGTTTTGTGTAGGGTTGTCTCGGTTACCCTAGATCATATGAATGGGGCTTTGGTAAAGTTGACTAGTCACTTTCAGCTTCACTGCTGCTGCTAGTGGTATCAATGACAGAAAGAGTATTATAATAAGCAAACGCGTCACACTCCGATGTACTCAGATCAAAATAGGGAGTCTCGCGTTGCATCATGGTCTCCAGTTGTTCGCTTAAGCAGTTGAATGAGGGGCGGTCCTCTGGGCGTTCATTCCAGCATGATCTCATAATTGCGTAACTATGATAAAGAACAGTAAGAGCAATTTAGAGTTCAAATAAAAACGTGTAATCCTTGTAGTGTAATGTCCTGTTCAATAGTAGTTGTTGCTGAAAGTAGAGAAACCCTTTTAAAGCAAACTTCATGTCGGCGTCAAACGTTGTGTGATACGAGATTGCTAATAAGATGGAGCACTCATCCTTTCTGGACGAGTCGTCAATGAAATCATGATGTCAGGACAACAGGGTACCGACAATGGTTAAAGTGACGATCGATCGTTGTGCTGGTTCGGAGTTTTGGTTCAGCATTTATGACAGATTCTTGAAGGGGATATCATCAAAGATGCCTACCGTTACTTTTATTTTAGATGAAACTCTTCAAGAAAAATTGCTCCCTAAAATGATTCAAAACTGGTTCTAATTCAAGTGAAAAACATCAAATGACACACTGTACAAATTAGGTAAAATTAAGAGGAAAACTAATGAAATTAATTGCTGTATAAATGTTCCTATATGAAGTCTTTCTAGTTGTCAACTTAAATTATCATGTTGAGCTTAATTCATGCAACTGGGTCAAATGGTTTTTGAAGCCATGTTGCTTCAGCACCAAATTTATAGGAGTTTATCTTGTCAGCTGGTAAAACCCACTTGCGTGATACAATACATATATAACTCACATTTCGTCAGAGCATATTTCAGGTTTTTCCATGCGATATCCACGGCGTAAAGCTTTAACGAGATCTCTGCTACTAATGCCTGGATAGGGAACGGTGCCTGTGAACGGAGCCAATATAATATTATTGACTGTTAAATCAGCTGTTTGAAAATGATTGACAATCAATGAGTGGATTATAGTATAGACAGAATTGACACAAATGACATGTTGTGTGGTTCATAGTATCGAACTAATCCAAAATATAAGATCACTCTCTTACGCCTCTTCTCTGCTTGAAGAAATTGGTCCTACAAACAAGTTTCGAATGTTAGTCAATTTTCAAATGAGATTACCAATTTACAAAACGAAGGAGTTATAGTACTTACCAAAAGTTGTCATTTCCCAAAGTAGCACTCCAAATGCCCAGCTGCAAGGTTTAAGGAGATTCATCCATTTTTTTACACAAATACTTACAAAATTTCATCATTTTTTAAAATAGTTAGTGGGTCAATTCAGGTCCAGTTAGGAATAATGGAGGGACATCTGGGACAATGAATGGACAGTTGGGACAATGGAGGGACAGTTAGGAGAATAGGGAGACAGTTAGGACAATTAAGAGACAGAACAATAGAGGGACAGTTAGGACAATGGTAATGTAAATATTAGCTTTATTGGCATGTTACAAGTTTATAATATATATTGTCAAAGCAACTACAAACAATAAAATATTAAAATCGTTATTTAACAATGTTATCGGTCGTACAAACTTGTGATTGCGTGTCTCTTAATATAAAACACTGTCAGATATATCTGGCAGTTAACCGAATTGAAGCTTTGTTTTCTGTTGTAAAAAGGGTTACTAATATATCATCATGGGTATCGAAAGTTGTTTTGAGAATTTGTTCTTGTTTTTGAAGAAAATGTTCTCGTAATTGTGTATAGAGGATACAGTGAAATAGCATATGTATTTTGTCTTCAATTTCCCTATTTGTGCATAATTCGCACTCCTTTTTTTCAGGTGGAAGTATCGGTTGGCGAGGTCTGCCAGTTTCTACATAAAGTTTGTGATTGCTTATGCTTTCATCCCACTTCTTGAAGAGGGAGAGTTGCTACAATGGGGGAACAGTTAGGACAATGGAGGGCAGTTAGGAAAATGAGGGGACAATTGGGACGATGGTTACTAGTTTGGATAATGAGGGTGCATGTTGGGACGATAATGACTAGTGTGAACAATGAAGCCCAATTAAGTAGACTGGAAAGGTTAATTCGGAAAATAGGAAGCCAGTTGGGAGCATGGAGGGCAAGTTAGGAGGACAAAGGATATGTTAGGACAATCAGTGCCAGTTTGGAGTATTTTCATTTCCCAATACAACCTACCCCTCTTTCTTGAGGATTATTGGTTGGTGAAAGTTAAGTTGAAAGACCATAACACCGACATTAGCCTACTCCTATCGACAAGTGTGTGGATTTTTTAAGTCCCACGATAGAACGTCGAGAGACTAGACCAACGGCTTAACGTCCCTGTCCGGGGCAAGGCCGGGGATTGAACCCGGGGATTGAGCCAGTGAAGTGTCAGTTCCGACAATGAAGATCCAGTGCCAGTTAGAATAATGGAGGACCAGTTAGGAGGACATCGGATCTGATAGGACAGCTATAGTTAGTTTAGAGTATGGAAAGCTTGTTAGGGCAATAAAGTCCAGTTAGAGGGCCGGTTATGAAAATAGTGGACCGGTTACGACAATAGAGGGTCGGTTATGACATTAGAGGGCCGGTTATGACAATAGAGGGCCGGGTATGACAATAGAGGGCGGTTAGGGCAGTGAAGAACCGGTTGAAGTTGTGGAAGCGACAGTTGGTAAATGGCGGACTGTTTAGAGAAATAAAGAGCGATAGTGTGTTCTATGCGTTCATTACAATAATCGGAGCAAAGAGAGTACATCAGATGATTGTACTAAACCTACACATCGCTCTTCGTAGTAAAGGTTTGATAAAATATCGACTCAGGAGGCATCCATTTAACGGGAAGCTTTTTCGTCTTCTTCATCCGGTACTTGTCTTCGTAAAAGTGACAACTTAGGCCAAAATCTGCAATCTTTATAACCTTGTTGTCACCAATCAAAACATTGCGAGCCGCCAAGTCACGATGGACATATCCTTTGGTTGCCAAGTACTCCTAAGAGGAGGGTCGATACAAGTGATGTTTCATTTTATTTGGTCAGGACAGCGATAACGTATTAATGATAATAATAATAAAATCAGTATCGCTATTCAGTAAATTCCTCTTATTAGCATCGTTTGTTTGGTTCGTACGGTGTGTTATTGACCGGGTCTTTTTCATTCCTTCTTATGGCCGAAGCGCGAGGGCCATAAGAATTGGAATGGAAAAGACGAGGATCTATAAGTATAAGTTACCGTACGGACCAAGCAAACGAGGATAAAAAGATATTTATTATATGGCTTTGTTTAAAAATGTAAACATAAATATAAACAATCTAAGTTGTAAATGGCGGTCGCTCAAAAGCTGGAGGTCCGTGCGGCAACTTACAAACCTGAAATTGACCAATTACAGCGTGTGAAGTCAGTTTGTGTTTTGATTGAAAAAAGGGACGTAAGTGCGGTACTTAAAGTGGTATTTAGATCTCAAAATTTTTGCGGGTGTTTGTCCAATTTTAGTTGAGCAAAGAGTTTGTACTGGAATCTCATAGCTGGTTGTAACACGCAAACTGATTGGCTAATCAGCTAAGAAAATAGGAAGTATTTAACGTGGAATTGCACTCAACCTGTTGCGTGCACCCCTATAAACTTTCCCGCGCAGAATATGCTTGGTCAGTTGGCTGACAAAGCACTGAAATAACTTCTTTAAATGCAAAATTATAGCAAAAGTCAATCCAAGTTACACTCATCGGCTGAACTTACGAGATTCGTTCTTGCTTTGGGAATCAAGAAAATGTCACTGCCTGACTCCGGTTTAATTTGCTGAAAAACCGCAAAACCCGAACGAGAGGCAGGGCATAACTGTCGACAAGGTTAAAACTGAGTAAAAAAAATATGTCGGAACAACTGTTCATTTGATATCTTTGATAGACGTTCTATGAGAATAACATACTACTTATTAATCGAGATTGAGGTCATTACAGGGAAATCTCAGAATGTAACAAGGAGTTCTCAGATTTCCCTTTAATGACCGAACGGACGAGGTTAATAAGATTTTTTATCATATGATCTTTTTTGAGTTATTCGGCAATTTTGTGCGACCGGCTTACATGTATGGCGAATGAATCCACACCGGAAGTGATTTCCCACTTCCAATTGCGCGCGCATATATGACAAGGCTGTGATCACTGGTGCGAAAATGCGAGAGAGTTCAAATTAGGCAACGACTCTTTTGATTACATTTACTGATCACAAATTTTAATCAGAACTTCAGAATGTCAGGTATCTTGTAGACTAAAGACTAAGAGTCGCTGGTACTCCTTGGATGGCATAGCATATACGACATTTGTTGTTGGTGGTGTGCATTTAGTGCAGACTTTAGAGGTTTTTCTGGTTGAAGTTTCGTGTCACATTCACTGCTCGCGACCGCCATCTTGTACGGGATCTGTTTACAAACTCGTCACAGCTAGCTTACTAGTAATTTGCGACTCTCGTCACGGGCTCGGAAGCCAAAGTGGAGAGAGAGAAACCACCACTAGGTTTTCAGGAGAACCACAGGATTTTTACTTCTAAAGGATCCACTCTCAAACAGATTGCTCGTCTCCTCGGCTGTCAATGAGGCAAGATAGCGAGTCGCATTCGCTGTGTTTCCTTTACCATGTTCAAAGAGGATTTTTCTATCAGCTCGTTATTTGGCAAGTTCAAAATGTTAATTAGCCAGGAACCGGTAGAAACATTTTATATCGCTGGCCGTTTTCTTCATAGTATTCTCGCTGTCGTTCCCTAAAATAGATTTCTCGAGTTTCTCCTGGCTTTTGCAACCAATGTTGTTTCACCAGCAACGCTATTGCTATTTTCACCACAGTTTGTGTTGTCTTCATCTGGATGATAAAGTTCACTGTCCGAGTGTTCGTCTTTAGTCACGTTGGTTTTACCTTTATGGTTTTTGTAGAAATTAAGCGTAAGGAGATTCAGTTAAACAGTGTTCGGTAGTTTTCACGTTCAGTCGTCACTCCGCTGTTGACAGTCTGCGAGCGGTCATTATGAGATTACCATAAAATGTTCTGTTGCCAAGAACCAATCAGAGCGCGCGTACCATTGTGGTCATATAATAAAACTGTTTCTTAAATTTTATGACGTGATTCTGACACTAACAAAGCTGAATGAATATAGTTTACTTCATAGAAAGTGTTATGTACGGGGTTCACGAATCCTTTGTCTCCAAACACGAAAGAGCGAGACACAAATGGAAGTATTTTCATAAAATGAAAAACCACGTACCCAAGATCTTTTCATTGAATTTGTTTTTAAACGAGCTTCAATTAAGGAGCAAACACAAGTAATAACGCGATGCACTGAAACAGAGAAAAATATTCAAAGCTATTTCAATGCACAACTCTGCGCAATAATTTTTCATGTTTGGTGTTGAATATTTCGAATGTAAGCTTTGCGTCGTAAAATCCTTGTGATGTTAAAAATAAACTTTGAGCTTTATTGAATCTTTAACGAATGAGCCTCGTTTATCATGAGCACTGTAGAAATACAATGTAAAACTTTAACTAAATATATGTTAATTAATCAGATTCATTGAAACTATACAATACATGCATAATTATTATAATAATCATAAAATAATTTGCCTAGATCGCAATAAAGAAAGAACTGTTTTGAAAAAATTAAGGCTACTAGAAATAACTGCTGATAAAACCTGCGACAAGTAAATGCAATTTCTTTACACTAGATATAGTCAGCTTTGCTATATGTTTCCGGTTGGTGGTGTCACAAATTCAGCTTGAACCGGAACGTGTATGTCGGTTTAACGTTAAAATCTGAGATAATATGAAGGCATTTAGAAACAAAAAATAATCTGTGAAATCTTACCATCCCGCATGCTACCTGCCACGATACGGACAAGAAATCCTTCATCTCTAACAGTTTCAAATCATCCTCGTCATTAACTGCGTCTCTGTCGTTTGTAGATGGATCACTTTCAGCTTGAGCGTTAGTATCAGAGTCTGAAGTTATGGAGAGTTCTTTGAGACCATTGCCTACACTACTTGCACTCTGTTTTTCCTCGGCTGCTTCTAGATTCATATCGTTGTACGAATCAGAGACCTGTCAATAATTTTATGTGTATTAGGTAAACTAACGTTGTAATAATAATTGTAATCATCGTAACGAAAACTTTTGACGAGAATTTAATTCAATAGTTAAATAAATGTTTGAATTTCGACCGTAGGTCATCATCAGTGGTACTCCTGATAAACAAATAATATGACCATGATAATAATAAAAGGGGAAATGATAAAAATAATAATAATGAATTTAATAACAGATTAAACAATTATAAAGGGATTATAAATATATCCCAACAGCAGTTTCTATGTTAATATTTAAAATGTTTTAAATGTTACAACCTTTCTTATGAGCACTAGTTATACCTTATAAATCGGCTGGAATAAAACCCTTGTTGACTATTATTAATATTATTATTATTGTTGTTATTATTATATTTTTAAAAGTAAAAAGTCTGAAAATATTTGAATGGCTTTCAAAAAATAAATAATAAAATCAGAGGTAGGAGAGTACATAGCAGTATAACATTGTTACCCGGTTAGGGATCAGTCAAAAAGTAAAGGGAGGGGGTGGGCCGGAGGAAAAAGGGAGTGGGTCGTCAAGTTTTGAGCTTTTGCTAAGGGGTGGGTCACTCCAGTTATGAGCCGCTGGTGGGGGTGGGTCATGACATTTTGAGACCACGTGTTATTTTATAAAAGTCAACAGACGTTTGCACAGAGTTAGAATGTGGCACTCTCTTACTTTACTAAGGCGTAATTTGTATTCTAAAATATGAAAATAATGCATAAAAAAGAAACAGATTGTGAAATTGATTTTTTATAAGTTTAAATATAAAATAAAGTGGCAATCAAGTATGCCATTATATACTCGAGTATATTTTGTAGATTATAAATGTGCATAAATTAATACATCCATGCGGTGCATCAAACTGTGGCTACTTCCAAAGTTTGTTAATGCTATTAAAACTAGGTTTGTCACCAGGAGGGTGCATTTATGTTACTCTTGTGTAAGAAGGGTAAGAAGGGTTGCTTTTAAAACAATTTTAACAATAAAAATATATTCCCTACGTTTCGGTCGTAACACCGACCTTCTTCAGGGGAAGTGAAAGAGCTTACAAAAGCCACGGTTTAAATATGACGTTAATTAAAAATTTTAAATAAGTGTCATTTCTTATTTAAAAGTCAAATGCAAATACTCCTTAGGGAGTAGCGCCCCGTCATCACGGTTGAGAGGGTCTTTTGCATAGTTTATTTCCCAGGCCTCAAGAATTTTTCTTTGTCGCCAATTACTGTTGATTTTTAGAATGGTGGCCTCATCCTACGCAATGTTGTGATTTGTTTTTATTACGTGGTCCGCAAGTGCTGGTTTTTCTCTTTCTCTTCTCTAACATATATAAATTTTAAGTTGTTAATGCTTTGGAAAAACTATTTGCTTCCACCTCTATCGCCATTTTCATTTCCATCGACACTTTTATCTCCATCGACACTTTCATCTCCATCACAACTTTCATCTCCATCGCCATTTCCACCTCCGTCGCCACTTTCATCTCCATTGCCACTTTCACCTGCATTGCCACTTTCATCTCCATTGCCACTTTCACCTGCATTGCCACTTTCATCTCCATTGCCACTTTCACCTCCATCGCCACTTTTATCTCCATGGCAACTTTCATCTCCATCGCAACTTTCATCTCCATCGCAACTTTCATCTCCATCGCAACTTTCACCTCCATTACCACTTTCACCTCCATTGCCACTTTCACCTCCATTGCCACTTTCACCTCCATTGCCACTTTCACCTCCATTGCCACTTTTATCTCCATTGCCACTTTCACCTCCATTGCCACTTTCACCTCCATTGCCACTTTCACCTCCATTGCCACTTTCATCTCCATCGCAACTTTCACCTCCATCGCCACTTTTATCTCCATGGCAACTTTCATCTCCATCGCAACTTTCATCTCCATCGCAACTTT
>JANSTR010144554.1:0-11579 GCA_025434805.1 Antipathozoanthus remengesaui | reverse complement strand
CCGCGCCTTAACAAAATCCAACCCCGCCGGGGTACCCAGAGTAAACAAATTTCGAAATTTTGAAATTTCGAACTTGATCTCCAATTGGACGAATAAAACAATTAACTGAGGAAAAATCATCTTTGGGGACCCTGGACTTGTTGGCAAATTTGTTACTATTGCTTGCGAGTTACGACTTACGTACAGTTCAAATATAAGTCAGCAATCTGGAGTAAATAACAGACAATAGGAAACGCGAAAGATTTTACACAACGACGGAAATATATACATACCAAGTCCAAGCTTTCCTTCGCAGTGAAGTTGATACACATCAGTTTAAATCGATTAAACTCTATAAAGCGGGAATGTTCGCATACAATTCGCATATAATTCCCAAAGTATACAATCAAAATACGGTATGCGAAAGCAAACTTCCTTGTGGAAGATTGGCCGCTTTGAAACTCAACAAATATTCTGCAGAAGCGTAAGCCGCTTGCACTTTACTCTAAATGTATTATTTATACAGGACCTCACCGCTTTTAACGTTTCAGCGTCTAGCGAGAGCAGAAAAATAATCCAAATTCAGCACAAGCGATTTTCACTGGACTGGCCGAGGCATTGTCTGATCTGAATGCAAAGCCTCGCCGGCCCTGTTGTTGACAAACAATTCACGAAATGGCGGCCGTCGAGTAGACTGCAAGAAGTCTCTTTCTTTCCCTCAGAATCCGTCGAGCGAAATGAAATCGAGCGACAAAAAGCGAGTTACTCGGCGGATGACTGCGGGCCACAAGAATTGTGGGCGCGAGTGTAGGAGGAAAGAATGTCCTTTAAAAAAATGTTTCACCGGTACGCTGGTGACTAGAAATTCCTATTGGCTTGTTTGATAATGGAGTGATGTCAACTGTCTCCTCGGGAAATGGCTGCGGGACGGCAGGCACAAGATGTCGAGTCAGAACAGTCCAGATTTAGATTTAAGTGTTGAAAGTGGAAAAGTGGTTACCACACTTGTGGAAGGAAACGATATTTTGTGGTTCTTGATCTGGAAAAAGTTTGATCAAATTTGCCAAAGCTGATTAAGCAAAGGATGTGCTGTGCATTAGACCGAGCTTCCCCTTGCCCAGGTGTTATCCAGGCCCAGGTGTTATCCAGGTCCAAATGTTATCCAGGTTATCCTGGTTCTAGTGATTTCCCAGCTGGCACTCGTTTACTCTTTCATTTCACAACGTGTTTACAAGCATGCAAGTCAACTTGTATCCTCTGGGGTCCCTCCTAGTGCTAGGGTTTTGCTGGATGAGAAGTAGGGCTACTTAGCTGCTTTGGCTTTGTTTTTCACTGGTACATGTAAACGCATCGCTAGGGATACATTACATGTACTCGCCTACCCAGAATGACTTCAAACTAGTTTCCAGACTTTTGTTTCACTCCAACTCAGGGTTCGTACGAGACCTGGAAAGCAGTAAATTTCTTGTAATTTGGAATTTTTTTTCAGGTCTGAAATTTTGTGAAACCATGTTTTTACAAGGTCAACCCTGAAGAAAGTAAAAAGTTGTTGATGTTTCACGCTTTAGTCCTTCACCGGAGCTTCTGATATAATGTTCAGACGAAGGGCTTACAGCGCTGAAAATTGTTTTGTCAACCCTTGGTTAATTTTGTTATAAGTTTCACCTACCCGCTAACGCAGTTTATCTAGTTTTTAAGTAGTTACTTACTGTACAACATGTAGAATTTAACTATTGGTTGTTCACTTGCAGACCCCCATGAATCAAGCCTCTACACGATCGCACTGCATCTTCACTATTCACATCAGTGCACGAGAAACAGGATCAGCCACCATCAGACGTGCCAAGCTGCATCTCGTTGACCTGGCAGGGTGGGTTGTTACTGACTACCTCAAGCTTTCTTAATTGCAATTCAGTATATATCTGGGGGTATTAAATGCTTACTTCATAAACTACAGTCATGTTGTTTGATTAGTTATAGTAGGGCGAATTGGTAAGTGTGTGTGTGGTCGAGAAAAGAGAACAACATTTATTATGTCATTAATTACTGTAATTATGTGTTTCTCGGTGTATGTCTATATGTATATATATATCTACAACAATAGCGGAAAAGGGGTATCCCGTAGCACGTCAAGGACACTAAAATTGATCTTCTCTTTGAATTAACTCACATCTTCATCTGGCACGTCGTTTGTTATAGCAACGCTTATTTGACCGTTTAATGTAATATTTTGTGATCCGGTTTGAAGCTAGCACGTTCAGAGCAGGTTCAGAGTTGTGCTTTTCAGTGCGATATCTGCTCCAAGAAGGTGATTTTTAGCTATATCTACTTTCACTCAAACTAACTCTGACACCTTCAACAAAACATTATGCAGGCGTCCCTAATTACCTAGCAACTCCATCACGCTATGTCTAGGATTTGCAATCAAAACCGTAAGTTGAGGTTAGTTGCAGCTAAAAAGTCGTTCCCGACGACACAAGATATAACAAAGTCTGACGACAGAACAAAGGAGAAGTGGGTGGGGTTGCCTTGGGTTCGGTTTCAGTCGCTCTTTTACACGAGCGCCAACCTCCACACATGCAGTCCACAGTAAACCGACTCAGTCACACCAGTCTGTCTACGAAATTATTCGTTCTGACTGCCACGATCAATCCGGTATTTGTGAGTTTTATAAATTCTCTTTTTTCCCCTAACTGTTGTAGGCAGGAGCATGTAGCGAAGTTGCGGTTTTTCGTCACTAAATCAACGCAAAACTGACTGATCTGATCCAGACATTCAAAAACAAATTCGAAAATGTCTTTTGCGAAACATTTACTCGATCGGATTAAAAAGCAAGGGAATTGTGAACATTTCAAGAAAAGCAATATTTGTGTCTATCAGAAGGCTGGGTTTCTTCAGGGAACCCCAACACATACTTGATGTGAAAAGTGCTGAAAAGCCCCGTAGGGAGCATTTGAAATTTGTGTATCGTTAACGTAATAAGCAAGTTCATATTTCATTGCAGCAAGAGTTGAAGATTTTGTCTTAGAACCTGCAGTGAAAAACATGCACATTCCCCGCCAAATAAGATACTTTTCTGCACTGATTTGTGGTGTAAAATTTCAGGTCTGAAAACCATCGCATACACAAAAAAGGAGCAAAAACGTGTCAGTATTTTGTCGATGGATACCGCCGCCTTGAATTTTGACGCCATTGCCCTCTGAACGGGATCTTGCGTTTTCACGCATGGTCTCCCATAGTCGTTCTGACTCCAACGGTATACAGTGGTAACGGTAATGCGTTTATATAGCGCAAATTTCAATATGAACATGTTCAAATGCACTTTACAACAGTATTGAGTATAGAGGTGACCCGACTAAAACCGGGATCACTACCCCGCTCGAGAACTGCCCAGGTTCTTAACGCCTTCCGATAGAAGGTTGAGAGACTATCCACGGACAGTGTGGTGAAAGGAGATCTCGCAAAGTTTAACCCTCGACCAGGTTGGGCACTGAACCCAGGACCTCCTGGTTGGCTGTCAGAGATCTTACCAACTGTGCTAACCTCGCACACACACTGAGGATATTGAACTGAACCCAGGACCTCCTGGTTGACAGTCAGCGATCTTACCAACTGTGCTAACCTCGCACACACACACTGAGGATATTGAACTGAACCCAGGACCCCCTGGTTGGCAGTCAGTGATCTTGCCAACCGTGCTAACCTCACACACAAACTGAGGATATTGAACTGAACCCAGGACCTCCTGGGTGGCAGTCAGCGATCTCACCAACTGTGCTAGCCTCGCACACACACACTGAGGATATTGAACGGAACCCAGGACCTCCTGGTTGGCAGTCAGCAATCTTACCAACTGTGCTAGCCTCGCACACACGCTCGAGGATGTCGGAACTTTGTCACTTGATGTCCCATCCCTTTGTCACTGACAAACATGATCAAGTTATGTTTCTGTTCAAATTCTGTTTTATACATATAAACTTCAATTTGCGATTTAGAAGTATCTCTTAAGAATTATAAACTTCCAAAATTGCTCGGATACCCAAGATCTTGCGCAGTCAGAGGCCGTACCCCACCCCCTCCCCAATCAAGAAAATTGCTTCGCGGTCCCAGTTAGAGATGTCCGAATAGTCTAAGCTGACATTCAAAGTAACCTCAGGCTTCAACTGAAAACGAATTACCTTACAACATGTATTAAGACAGTGAATAAATATCTGATCCGATCCCATTCTCCCATCAGAATGCCCGAGTAAAACTTAATAGAACCTTTTTCAGTAGTGAATTTCACTTGTCATGGATTTAAATCTATTTTCGATTTATTTTTAAACTACTTAAATGCACTTCTACTTGTAGATGGTTGAAGAGGCAGTGGCGTCTGGGCCTGTGTCGCTGTTGTGGGTGTTCAAATAAAGTGGATAATGATCTGGAGGGAGCTATGGACGGTCATGTGGTTGAAGACTACGTTGAGAGGGAGAGAAATAAAGAACCTTTGGGAGACTTCACCCTGTCAGAGTACAACGAGAAAGGTACCTAAATTGTACTTAAATAAACTTTATCTCTAATGTTATTTTTCGGTTGGGAGAACTTTGCTCGAGGTTTTGACAACTGTCCTCGGCCGTAGATTATCAGTTAAGAGAAAGGCAGAATTTTTTTCTATTGCCTGATTTCATATCAAGCGGGGTACTGGCATTGTCCGAAAATCTCTGCTAGTTCCAGTTTCGCGAATCTTCACATTAGCAATTCCCCTATTTAAAGGCGTGTTATTGCCAGTTTCCCGCTCGCTATGCCTCAAAAGCTGATTGAGGTAACATAGGATCAATAGAAATTTGGATTAAGTGTATTGGATAGAAGGTTTTAAAAGAAATTTATATAACGTCGAAATGAAACATAAGAGACTATTACAGATTTGTGATCCAACTTGACATATTTGAAGCTGAACAAAACTATGGGTTAGAATTTAATCCCAGCTTAGTATTTTATGAACACTGACCCGGTTGCAAGATCTGTGCTGAGAAGTAACCGGGCTGCCCAAGAGCCAATCAGAACGTGCCATTTATGTGGATACCGGATCGGGGAGACCACGCGGCACAATGATCGAAACGACTTTTTTAAAAGTTTTTTATTCTATGTATTTTAGGTTTTTTACACCTATTTGGTGTAATGTGTAATCGACACTAAATTTTCAACTTACTAGTCTAGTGGCTGGTGACAACGTAGATGTTACTAGCCAAAAACAATTTTTACTAGCCAAGCGATGAAATTCCGAGATATTTTCTTTGAGAAAGATAGAAACCAGTTCGGTCAATTTTATTTTGTTTAGGAGCCAAAGTGGCTAGTGGAAATAGAAACCTACTGTCCATAAACTGAATTTCTATACTAGTATGTGGATAGTTTGCTATCGTTAGTGTTGAGCCCTGGTAATATAGCATGATTCAGTTCTAAGAGTACTGCTCATCTCTCACCCTGTTGGTGTTTCATTATTTTTCATATTTCAATGTTCATGTAATTTTTTGTCCGTGATTTGTAGCCAATACAAGCTGTTGAAAAAAAAATCCATAATTACAAAAAGCTTTACTGTTTTCAAATAAATGATTGGTAAAAGCTTTGTGTGACTGAATTAATCTTTTTTTTTGCAGTGCTTCAGTATGGATTTTTGATGGTAAGTAGTTGGTACATTCACTTTCAGTAAAATTACTTTGCTTCTTGGTTCTTGAAATACAACTGTATAATTATTTTAATATGAAATACATGTACAGTAATTATCAATTATATATCACGTAAGAAGAGGACTGAATGAAATCTTGCCAATGACAAATCTTTTATAGGGGGAAAAGTCAATAGCGACATCTTTCATGTATGCAACAATTGCAGAAAAAGAGAACCAGACCTAAACGGCATGAATATCAGAGGATTTGGCACAGTGGTAGAGATCTCTGGCTCCCAACCCAAAGGTCCCAGGTTCAATCCCCAGCGTGGTCGAGGGTTGAATATTTGTGCAACTTTCTTTCCCGCTAAAGTTCAAGCAGCTTTCCATCCTTCCGGGGTCGGTAAAATGAGTACCAGCATACATGGACCGATTTGAAGCGGCTGCCAGAGGCGCCTATATATGCTTCCGGTCCGCTGGGGGTAAACTGATCATTGTAAAGCGTCTTTGAGCATTCATATGGAAAAGACGCTATATAAATGTACCAGTTTACTTTACTTTTATTTACTTTACATGAAGAATGCTAGTCACGTCGCGTTTCACTTGCTTTATACATTATTTCGTGGTGAAACTTGTTCGTGCAACGGGCCAACGTATAACCTGTACAGCAGGAGTTCCAGTTCGCTTCTTATAACCAAACATGACTTGACCGCGCCAGTTATAGTTACAGGGGACTGGGAAGAAGAGCTTTTTCTTCCTCGTCCTAATCCCCCATAACTATAACTGGCACGGTCAAGTCATGTTCGGTCTCGAGGGTCACGTCAAGAAATCAAACCGACCTGCTGTGCAGGCTAGCCAACGTAACCCAGACACAACCTTTGTTACAAATATCAGTCATTATTATAAAAAAAACCCAGGCCTCGCCAATTGTTGCTTGAGACTGAAACCATTTCAATGCACCACTTGCAATGTCATTATAGAAACCCATATTCAATATTGCCCATCGGTATAGAAATCAATTTACCAAGCTGAGCTACTCTATTTGGAGTTATGACAGAGGTATCACGGAACATTTCGTAAATGAAAATAAACAACCCTACATTGCGTTGCATTCCACCAGCCTCTATTTCCTCTTTTTCATATATTTTACAAGCTGTTCCTTGATTTCAGTTGTTTGCAGCTGCGTTTCCACTGGCCCCTCTGATTGCGTTGTTGACAAATGCGATTGACATGCGAGTGGACGCCAGGCGGTTGTTGTGGACCAACAGAAGACCTGTTGCCTTTCGTGCTGAAGATATTGGTGCGTATTACGATCATCATCACTATCATTGCCAACAGGTTGCCATTGCTTAGTTTACTCTCACTGCCCATCACTCACTATCATTGCCAACAGGTTGCCATTGATTAGTTTACTCTCACTGCCCATCACTCACTATCATTGCCAACAGGTTGCCATTGATTAGTTTACTCTCACTATCCATCACTCACTATCATTGCCAACAGGTTTCCATTGATTAATTTACTCTCACTGCCCATCATTGCCAATAGCTATAGGTCGGTTTTCAAACTCTGATGCCTGGCGTCGGATAGATGGACAAGAGGTTGCATTGCGTGTGGTGTTTAGGGCTGAGCAAAGTGCACGTTGTCCGTAGCGTATTAGAAATTGAAGTAATTTTCAATCAAGACGGAGTTTTTCGTCAGGACCTAGTGAAATGTCCTTGGTAGAAAAGTGTGCAAGTAGTAGATTCAGCTGCTCACTTCGCTCCGCCACAACTTGTTTTTATCATCGTTTCGACCTCACCAATAAATCATCGCTGTAATTCAGTTACACGATTCTCATCCGATAGCGTTTTAAGAATCTCAAAAGTTTATTGTTCCAATCCTTTTTAAAACATTTAACTCGTTTTTGGAATATTCGTTGTACTTTAGCAAAGACCCGAAATTTTAAGTCTATTTTTTTGCCTCCATTGCCTTTATAGATATTTTAGATTATGGTTTAGTAAGTGTATTTTCAACTGTCGTTTTGTAGCTGGTCAAATTATTTAATAATATTTTATTATTGCATTGTATATGATTCGAGTTATTTACCACTACTTGGTGAGGAGAACATTCCTGATGAAAGATTATTATGGTTTTAGGGATGTGGTACGCCATCTTGGAGTTTCTGAACCTCGTAGGTGTCGTAACAAACGCGTTTCTGATCGCATTCACGTCGCAGTACGGTCGCAAGTGGGAGGGCGTGGCACAGATTACCAACAGCACTCAGACGTTGATCGACCCCGTCACTAACGTCACCACCATACTACGCACAGTTACCCAGAAACCTGCCTCAGGCAACCGGTTATGGATTGTTATCATATTTGAGGTTTGTGTGATAAAGATATTTATAAATAATGTGTAAACTAGGTGTGCCTATTGCAGTGAGAGTGATTGAACAATTATGAAATTCCTTCTGGAAAGCAATAATAAAATGGTACAAAAATTTCGTTTAATGGTATTTTTTGTGTAGATGAGCGTAATTTTAAGTTATTAACAACTTAATCGTCATTGGAAAACAGGTAATAGAAGAAGTGCACTAGACTTCAATTTCTTTCTGTTAACTGCCAGAATAATAGCACAGTCAAACACTACATGAAGTAGAATAAAATATTAACTTGGCTGCGAAATATCCGCTAGAAATTGTATTTTTCGACCACTGAAGTAACGTTTTATTTTCCTCTTTTATTCGTTTCTTATTTTACATTTACAAATACAGTTGTAATTTCGGTTCTCTTTTCGGAAATTTATACGAAATATATATGGCGTACAAATGACGTATAAACGTCTACAGGTAGAATAAGTTGGTGTTCAGACCCGGTTCCACTTACCATACAGTTAGCGAGAACACGATACCGGCGTATGGCAGAAGCATTAAGAAGATTTGAGCAATTAGAACTCGCGTTGTGCAGCACATGTAAATTGAACGGTCTCTTGATAGCCTTTTCGTATAATGCTCGAATTCCACCTCGTACATGTAAACGTTTTCGGCGTGTAAAAATCTTTAATCTGTGTGAGGCCTTACTGCAGAAAATCTGAAGACAGAGAGTTTCTCTCCAGAGCGTTTTGTTCTATTTTACGCACTTACTTCGTAGGTAGGCGAAGAAGAAATACTCTTATTGTGTTATTAAAGTCTAATGTTTCGACCAGTGGTTTTAGCTGTCGTTTGGTGCTCTAGCCCTTTGTCGGAGCAACAAAGGAATCCTGCGACGAAGGGCTGGTGCTCGTAACGCCAGCTGAAACGTTTCACCCTCACGGCGAAGCACGCGACGACTTAGCTCGATCTACCATACTATTTGGCTTATTCGAAAACTTAGTTATTTTAGAAAGTAGCCCATGAGAATTTATATAGTGAAATTCTGGTTTGAAGACTGAAAAAGCTTTAGCTGTGTACTAGTAGTCAGTGTTGCTTTGGAACACCCAATTGGTGATACATTAAATGATTTGCCTTGAAAAACATGCGTATTTTTAAGTGTTGTTTTAATCTCCATTGCAGCATATCGTTCTTGCAATTAAATTCTTCATTGCTTGGGTCATACCGGACACTCCAGCAAATGTGGACATGGCACAGCGAAGGGTGAGTACAACTGAACACATCTTCCACGCATGTTCCCATACTGTACATTGGACATTGCACATGCGCATTGCGCATGCGTTATAACAAGAGACAATTCGGGCAAGGTTCAAAAGTTAAGAGTGCCCCAACTGAAATCCTATTTTCACATTTAAATGAATCAAACAGCAACTTTTTTCAACTGAAAATGGCGCGGTTGACTTTCACTGTCGACAAAGAAGTTTAAAGCAGTGTTCTTCCTTTTTAATTTTACATGTTTGTGATCTTGTTTTGCGTAGTCTGATGTGTTTGCACAATGGTACTATTGGAAAATTTATTGCCCTGACGAGGATATTGGTCGTTAAATTTCACAAGAAAAATAATAGCACACGCATTGCAAAGCGATGACTGCAACATAAATTTTAGAGTGAAATTTAACGTGGAATACACAACTCAGGCAGTACATTTTTCCTTGAATCGCATAGCAGACATGGCAGGCATGAATTTCCGTCACAAGAATTTTCTAGTCTCGCAAGTTAAGCTGATTATTGTAACTTGGATCGACTTTTGGTCATCAAAGTTTTGTAAGCGAGAACGCATTTAAATACTCTACCAAACACGACTTATTGCGCGGAAAAGTTTGACGGCGCGCACCTGCTTCCGGTTGAGTGCTCTTCCACTTTTTAAAATACTTCCTCTATTAATTTGTTGCGCATTAACAAAGATATACCTCATTAAATTTCACGAGAAAGTAATTGTCACACGAATCGCGAAGCGATGAGTGCAATGTGATTTTTCTAGCCAAATGTAACAGGGAATACCCGAGTCAGGCAGTGAATTTTCCTTGAGTCGCTAAATACCTTCTCCTCAATTGGTCGATAAGGCAATCAGCTTGCGTCATTCATCCCTGCTATGCGATTCTAAAAAGGTATATTCCAGCTCTCTAAATTTTCTGAGACACGTCGGAATTCACTGACATGCAAGACTGGGCTAGCTGGGGAAATCCAACTTAACAACCCACTTTGTCCAAAACAGGAACCTTTCATAAGTAAAATGTAAAAATGTCACATTTTTGTCGACAGGAAAAATACCGAGTGGCTGAAATTCTGTCAAGAGCCGGCGTACGGCGAGGGCCTGGTAAGACTATTGCCGACGCCAACAGTGCTCGCTCGGGTCGACTAGGGACTGGTAACGACAAATCCTTGTGCTCTACAGATGTGGAGGACACGAACAACCCTCCTCCTGTCATGGAAGGACGTCATCATCAGCTTCGAGACCCGGATGTAGTCAGTACCCCAACGGCATCCAGACGAGTACCAGACCCCCTCCCTGCCGTGTATGTTGCGAAAAGGCTGAGTCAGCGTCTTCGTCCTAACAAGGACTCTGAAATCTAAAGATCTTTCAAATTTCGCGGTTATGATAACTCCACAAAGTTTGCAAGAGCTATTCAGTCATGAACCGGTTCTACCTTTGCAAGAGCTATTTATGAACCGGTTCTAACTTTGCAAGAGCTATTTATGAACCGGTTCTAACTTTCCCATGGCAACAATGAATTAAATTCAAAGAGTATTTCTGATGATTGACCTCACCAGGTGCAGACGAAGATTGGTCAAAGAACTTATGAATATAGAAAAAACCTCAGTTGAATATAAAGTGTTCTTTAGAGAGTCGGGTATATCGAGCGAACTTGAGACTTGCATATTATATACAGTGGACTGTGATGATTATATGTAACATAGCTGTTATGTCAGTAGTACAAATCGGCGGTACAGCGACAACACGGGGTGAACATGTTTCTTAGTCGTGTATATTTCCCAAAATCTTGAAAATACGTTTATATTGGGATTAATTTGATGAGTCTCATGAAGTGAAGTGAAAAACTTTATAACGTGTTCGACATTATCCGAGAAACGTATGGATACAATATAAATCGACTTATTATTGCGGTCTGTGTATTCGAGTCTTGATACGTTCTATAGCGATAAGACGATACGTGTACTCTAGTATATATATATATTATATTCAATATTAACAGTTCTAACAAAGTATCGGTTCAAGACTCCACTGAATATATATAGTATAGCATTTTTAATAAAATGTTTTATTACCTCTATTCTCGTATATTTATTTGTTTATCAGATTACAGAACTTGGTAGTCAGTTGAAGTGCGCGAAGTACTTACGATAAACCTACAATATCTCGGGTTCTCTGATTGGCTAAATGAGATCCATTTGCCAACCTCTCGCCCTCCTGGCGTCCATTTTTGCCGCCATTTTGCTCAAGGAACCATTATCGCAACCTCGTTCCCAGTGCCATCCGCGCGCCAAGGCCCCCGACAAATGGCCCTGGTACATGCTGAACTATCATGCA
>JANSTR010144543.1:0-11580 GCA_025434805.1 Antipathozoanthus remengesaui | reverse complement strand
TTGGCACACACTACTGAAATTATGTCATCATATTCATCATTATATAGCAATACGACTATATTCTATATACATCAGTTAAGGTGAATAAGAGTTAAGAAGTGTTACCCGAGATAGACAGAGTTCCATTCTTTTATTTTGTCATGCATCCATTCATGTAGATCTCGATAATCAAGGTCTGGTATGAGATTTGAACTGAACCTGGGAAATGATGGGTGGCCAATTCGACCTGGAGTTTTGATAAATACATTCTTTGAAAGGAGGTCTTCAGTAATTTGGTACACTGCTTCTTCTTTATTCTTAACAGTTCGATTTGACGATCTTGGCTTAACACAACAATCTTTGTCAATACTCTCCAAAATAGCTTCTACTGCATCAAGTGTACCACAAAGGCGTGCTGCATTCTTCTCATTTAGATTTGGTCCAAGGGCTCTCCACATTTTTTTTAGTTGCCTATTCTGATGCTCCTTTTTCAGATCCAGAGGGATGTTCTTCCCTATCCCACCACGGTTGTTAAAAAATCTGTTCCATTTTAATCTTTCTGCTTCATACTCAGAAAAAATGGAACAGATCTTAACAAGGTACAGAAGAGTGACATATGCATACTTTGTGTGACCATGTGCTTTGTAGATTAGCAGAAATAGCTTATAGATTTCAAAGAGTCGCTGGCCATCTCCTTCTTTTATAGCATCTTCAAATGACATGAGCATGAGCCCGAACATCAATTTGGATCGGTGGTAATTGAACATAAAGTCTTCCTTAATCCCCTCCATCACAGGCTCTTGTGTACTTTGAAGAAGATCCACATCCCCAGAATGCAGCTGTCTCTCATGCCTTTAAATAACAAAAAAAGTATACAAACTTGAACATGTGGCTGATACATGTAGATCATATACTGTAACTGCAAGCTATCCCAAAACGTGGTTGATTAATTTGTTTGTACTCCCTTCTGACACAAAATGAATCTATATGATTGAGTTCTTATAAATTTTATGCATAACAGCTGAAACATCACAGTTCCTTTTGTTGAATTTATTTATTTAAGTATACTGAATATTATTATTTCAGTTGCATGATATATCACAATTTGATGTATTTTGTTTTTTGGAAGGGAAATTTTGCATTAAATGGTTAGTTTCTCTATGGAGGGGATATCTCCTTTCTTTATTCAGGAATTATACAATTTCCACTAACCTCTTCCTTGTTTGATCTGTGCTGTACACCAGTCCACATTGAGGTGATCGACAATGGTAGTACCCAAATTCATCCCTATCCTCACCTTGGTAAACTTGTAGTCTCAAGCTATGAACAGTAACCTCATGTCTAAAACAAAATAATGATGATAGTGTCACTTAGCAGAAAATGTTAGTGCCTAAGATCGAGCATTTAATCATCTAAACATTCTGTGTGTTTTTGGAAACACTGAGGGGGTTGACTTAGTCAATACTCCAAAAAATGACTTACATAAATTTTTATGGATTCAGACTGCACTTCTGTAGCAGGGGTTTCAAAACATGGCATGATTCATGTATTTGAAAGAGATATGTAATATATGCATTTTCTACATCTACATTAATTCACAACTGCTACAGTATATCTTATCTAGAACTTCGAATTTACAACAAAAGCAAGCTCAGTTCTAGATCATTCCTGCTGAGACAGTCTAGGGAAGCATTTACCTGCTGTACCTCTGCCCCCAGTACTCCAGCCCTTGAGAAGCTCCAACTTGTGCTTTTCATTTTCTAACTCCTACTTGCATTCGGTAAGATATAATGTAATCCTATCTAAACTTCAATTGAATAACAATTTGCTTACCTAACCCGCCGTGAGTGCAGTATGTAGGTGTTGCCACAGCCATCATATCGACATGCAAACTCATCCTGCTTAAGCCTTTCATCCAGGAGATCTGTTTGGTCAACTATATGAGATACATCATTGGAAACCACATAGGCCTCTACATGCCTTTTGCACAGTTCAAGAAGCCAACCAGATCTTGTATGTTTGTCAGCATCTCTGCCTGGAAATTGACACTTTGGGACATCTTAGAAGTAAAAATAAGATAAAACATTTTCAGAAACAACAATAAGCAACTTGGCTACAACGATTTAAAAAACCAGAATTACTCAACATACATAGTCTTGTAGTTTTTAAATGATATCACGTTTTGTTACATGTTTTATCCAATGTGTTATTTGCATCCATTCAAATCAAGGTAATCGTGCACAAGATAATTTTAAGGTATTCAGTTGAATGTGGTTCGAACTTTGATTCCCCTTAGGGCTTCAAACATAAAACAGGTATTTTACTAAGTAGTAATTTTCATCTTTTGGAAAATTGAATCCTCATTTAGCTTACTGAAACTCTGGGGAGAGAATTTTTGAAACAAGATCCAGAGTGTCATTGGAAGAGCAGGTTGAGTATATATTAATTATGTCACATAAATGTACCTTCAATGCTGCTCATTTCGCACATGGACATGAATGATGCACATATGTGAGCCTCCAGCTCTCGACTATGAAAGTCTTTGTACTCGTTGTAATGGTTTTGTACACCTTTAGCCGCATTGGTTTTTCCAGTCCGATTCATGCTGGCTCTGCTTGTGCCAATCTCAGCTGCTGATTCATCCTTGACAAACATCTTAAATTCTGTCTGCAATGACAGCAGTGGCAAGCCTTGATAATTTTATTCTGGCCTTCTCAAAACTGTATCCTAGAGTTGCTTTACTAGGGATGATAGTAGGTAGGTTGGTCTAGAGTTTCCATAACTAATCTCCTGAATTTATAATAGAGCTTTCACCCTTTCACTCCCATGGCCACCATGGTCACTCCCATCAACACCTTTTTTCTCCTCACAGTATCAATATAAAATAAGTTGATTGGTGTTGAGAATATGAAAATTGATGATATATCACAAACTATCTCAGATCAAAGATAAAATTCGCCCAACCTATTAATAGAAAATGTATAAAAAAAGTAATGAGAATTAAAAACTCATCACTTTGGCACTTCTTTGAGTGAAAGGGTATGTTACACCTTAGTTTGATTAACAAAATATGACTAATGTAGCCTGTACCAGCCTATTCTCACTACCAATACTCTAATTATAATTTGACCTACACAAGCAGTGCAAAAATGTCACAGAAACATCAAGAAATGCAAAGACGGCAATGTTAGGACCTTTTAGGTCTTGGTAAACATGCATCTTTAATTTATCCCCTACACTTGACTGACAATTGAAAGGGTATTTTAGAAAATGATACAATTCTGTAATGAAGTTCAAAAGAGATTAAATAACCCTGAATGATTCCACAAGAATTAAAAGAATAAAAAATACAAAAGTTCCATTGGCTGAGATTGAGCACAGGAGTTGGAAAAATGTGCCAGCCATTCCCTATTGGGACAGTGTGACAAAACTTGACATAAATAATAATAATAATAGGACGAACAATACACAAACCTAGATTCATCTCTATCATGCAGCAGATATGAATTGATGGCTAACCCAAGTGTAAGAAATGCAACTGTCAGTCACCTTATACATGGTTACTTTGGCATGCCAGTCTGCATGTTCAGTAAGAAGCCCTTCAAGTCTGTCATATTGACTTTCTCCATCCTGAAAGGTCCACTGCACGTTCCTAGCACGTTCTTCAAAAAGCTGGTCACCATGGACAGGCACTTTGGAAAGGATCACTTCATCATCATCCAATGTACTATGGGGAATATATGCCTCTTGAAAGGACTTCAAAATTTGTGCCATCTCAGCAGCTATATTGGGATTGTAAAACTCCATTGCAAGGGAGCACTAAGAAAGCACAAAAATGATTGGGAATTACTAATTTGAAATATATTTCATAATTAATGGCTAATCCCAACACTTACTCCCAAATCTTTACTTCTGGAAAGGTTGGACCTATTTATTTATTTTTTCACCAATACTAATTATATAAGGGCTATTTTGTGAAATCTGAGTATTTTAAAAGTTTTAATTTATTGAGAAATGTGAAATAGGCCTCTGAGGCATGATTTGGCATTCTCTTTTTTATTTGTTAAAGAGAAAAGATGCATGTTTTTTGGAGAGGGAGGGGGAAGAAGAGGGCTTACTGGTATGAAATGGCTTTTCACCTTCAATGGAATGTGCTCCTTACCCTAATTTCACCAACCATGATATACAAGTCAACATTCTTGGAAAGGTGATGACATGTATGGACGAAGGCTGAAGAACAATTGTATTTCAAATGACATAATTACCATATCTGATTTTATTGACATTACATCTAAGAAGGGATGTGGTATGTGCCAGATGACATCCTTCTGGAAGTCCTTGAATGCTGGAATGTACTGTGTCACAACTCTGCTAACAAGGACGGCCCACTGAAAAGCCAGATTCTCCTGGACTGTTTTATCTGGCAACATATTTGACAACTGACAATCTTTAGGATCTACTTGGGGTTCTGAAGTACAGAGGGTTGGATTGCTGACTTTATCTCGCACAGCATACTGGTGTGCCCAATGAATAGATCTATTGGAATGGTCTTTCGTCTGAACTCTTGCATAAATTTCATGATCAATGTTGTCTGATACAATCCTAAAATGAAATTTATTTTATATAAGATCATATATATACATATATATGTTTACTAGATTAATTAATTAATTTACTTTGTGTTATTTTAATAGTTTTAATAATTTGACTTGTTCTTGAAACCGTTTTCTCTTTAGTCTACAAATTAAACATTATTTATTTGTATCTTCAACAATGTACTTTGCGACAATCTATTTAATTTCAACATGTAAAATGCTAGCCTGAGTTTCAGACTCTCATCTCAGCCAAGGCAGGAATTTCAAACTCAGGCTACTAAAATTCTGGCTATCTGAGTAGTAGATTAGTTTATTTTAAAACTATTTTCGGATATGCCTGTATCAATGTATGTAAGTTACAAGTGTATTGTAATGTTGAGTATGTAAAGATATGAAATAAATTGTTTGTTGTTATTTTGTGTACATGATTCTGTTGTAGATGCAAACCAGTATCCATGTGCATAGTGCAGACAAACCACTGATTTCACATATTATATATAGATGGAGAGAACCTTATTTCCAAATAAAAAATATAAAACAGCTCTCAAAAGCTGGGAATATTGAAATGGTTGGATACCATTGCAAACACATTCTTAATAAAAAAAACAGTGATCCCACATTGTTGTTGGATTTAACTGGTATAAATTCATCAGAGGATACCTGCATGAGTCTTCTTCTAATAGAATAGCTATTTGGCATAGGCTCAAAATTGGTTACTTTTTCTTATAAATAGTTTGGAATGCTTGTGTGTGTGCATGGGGCAGGGGTGGTTTAATTCATAATTGTTTGCATTCGTATACAAGGAACTTACTTGTATGTTGGAAGCTGTTCTGATTTCAATCTAGCGTGTACTGCATTCAGTATATCATCATTCATTGTCAACTCTCCCATCGCAATTCGTTCAGCATCCATCAATGTCATTACTGTCCTGTAAATCTCAGGCGAATAATACTTGTAGTTTTTGAGATTGTCCTCACTCAAATCTAAATCAGTGTCTAAAAGCATGTCATCCTCTGCACGGTTTAGTAGCTTATTTTCAATTTCTTCGACAAAGAACAGTGCGCATTTGTTTCTTTCTATTTCCTTTCTCCACTTTTGGGCTACATGATCAAAGTTCTCCCCCATGTTTTCATGCATGTTGATTATGCTGCGAGAGGACATACAAATCCCAAGTCGGTTCAATCGTTGTAGATCGGCATGGCTAACTCCACTATGGAATAATATACAAGAAATTCTATACAAAGCAGCAGACATTTTTGGGTTTACAAACTTCGCAATTGCCGATGTTGCTAGAGCAATGACACTCTGCCTCGAAGCCTCCCATTCTTCATCTGCAGATGCTTTGCAAGCCCCGGTAAGTACTGAGTTAAATATCGGGCACTCCACTGCAACTTCTTTACAGAGGAGTTTGTTTGAAAATGCAGCAATTTGATCTGGCGAGGAAAACTTCAAGCAACTTTCTGACGTGCTATACGCAGTGAACTCACGTTGCGTTTCTAGGCTGAGCTTTGCAAGAAGTTCGTCATGCAATTTCTTATGGCGAAACAATGTACCTATGGCCGTTCCCCAATTGGAATAACACACATGTTGAATCAAAGACTTCACTTCGCCATCAAAGTTGCTCTTTACAACTATATTTCCTGAAGGATAGGCTATTACCACCTTTATTTGTGGGCCCGTGGAGGTATCCATATCGTCCACGTTCAGTCTAGATATCACTGTATCTTCTAGTGTCTGGCGTTCGTGGAAGAGGGATTTTCTTGATCGCGAATGTGAAGTTGCAGGCGAATACTGTCGGGAGGACTTGCGGTTTCCTGGGCTTGATCTTTCGGGAGTGACTACTCCACCTGCTTTCCTCTTTGAGGTCGTTTCCGCGGAAGGAAGTTCCTGTAATCCTGACCCGAATGCAATTGTAGCAGCTTTAAAAGTTTCTACAAGCTTGTTTAGTTTTCGAGAACATGGTGTGCATACTACACTTGAAAGGGAATCAGATACAAAGATCGGGATACCGATCGATCTCAAATTCTCGGCGATCACCACTCCAAGACTTTCGCGCCTCTTGCTCTCCTTAAATATGTTTAGGTAAGATTCATAGCTAAGTTGATTACCGTACTGGATACGCAAAGTTTTGTTACAAAACCGACAAGAATTGTTGGCAGATGTTTCACATCTGCGCCGTCCTTTTTTTGAATTGGAATCAATATTTTCTTTCTCCGACATTTTTATTTTCTCACTGCACACGTGAAGCCACTGACAAGAAACGGAAGTAAAATCACCTTGTAAACAAAGGCTGCGATTGGATAATTTTGACAGCTATTGAAAACCACATGACGTACTATGAAAGGGGGTGTACAACGTTTGAACAATAGTCTTGCGGCAGGCTCTCCTTTTCCCTCCCCTCCTCCCCAGTCTCCCCTCATCCGCTCGCTCGCTCGCTCGCTTTTCCTCCCCGATTCCCCTGCCCTTTGAGCCGCTACGCAGGCTACCCTATATTATGCAGTCACCCTCTATTATGCAGCCACCCGCTATTATGCGGCCACCCGCTATTATGTCGTCACCATCTATTATGTCGTCACCATCTATTATGTCGTCACCATCTATTATGCAGTCACCCTCTATTATGTCGTCACCATCTATTATGTCGTCACCATCTTTTATGTCGTCACCATCTATTATGTCGTCACCATCTATTATGTCGTCACCCTCTATTATGTCGTCACCATCTATTATGTCGTCACCCTCTATTATGTCGTCACCATCTGTTATGCAGTCACCCTCTATTATGTTAGTCGTGACCCAATCAGCTTGAGTTCTCCTGCCTGCCCATATGGCACTATCCCACAAGACACAACGAGATTTATAATAACACACAAGTTCTGGCAATCAAATCTAACAAAGTTTCTGCTGTCTCAGTGGACTTCACCTGTTTCAAAACCAACGAGTATAAGTTTTGCGCGCTGTTCCTTTTTGTTTGGGATGATATTATCAGGCTCTTCTAGCATGTTTGCTATAAATCTCACTTCTGACATAACTCATAAGAAATGAAGGTTGACAAAAACCTTCGAAGACAACATTCGTCGTTCCTCTCAGCCTACTGTGTACTTAACTTGATCTTTTTCGAGTTTGCCGGATTAAGCCTTAGATTGCATTAAAGCAAGAAAATTTGATATCCGGTTCTAATTCGATTCAACAATTACAATTTGCTGTAGACTCCACTGACTATCCCGCACAATTTTTACATTTAAAGTCCCACTTCTTGCCCCAGTGCTAAAAAGCCGTGCTAACAAGTGGCGGGGCAGTGACATTTCGCCCCTTCACAATATCTCATCCCGCACTGATGAGATAAAAAGGTTCCTGCTCTTTGGGAATACTCACTCTGATCTTTGTGATCAGTGAACTTGCCAAAATTGCGAGCCATGTTTTGCTCGTTCCAGTCTCGGCCTGGACGAGCCGTGAGAAACTTGGGAGAGTTTGCCTGTCGGACTTGTACCTGCATGAGTACGCTTTTCTGTTCGTAAGGTACATACTTCGGGCCTGGACAGAACAAAATGATTCTCAGTTTGGGGAAGTATATAATACCAAGGACACAAAAAATCGGTGTCATAAATCGCGGAAATGAAAGCCAGGCAACATAGACAAAAAGCCGATGAATTTCGCCTCGTTGAAATTCTCTGGACTGAGTAGGCAAGGTAGGTACAAACAAAAGCTAAGACGAGAACAAACCGCGTGGATGGTTGAGTGCAATGCCACGCAGAATACGTACTGGTGCAATTCCACGGTATATGCTTCCTCCTCAACTGGTCGATTAGCCAATCAGCTTATGTGATTCATATTCTTTGGGTAATACATCGCCAATTAGTGTGCGCTATTCTTTCTTCCGCAAACTTCAAAACAAAATTAAATGACTTTTCATGAGCTTCTCATGATAACAATTTATAAAATAGATGTTTCTTGAAATTTCACATCCACATTGAAAACAACTCGCTCAGTGAAAGACGTGAAGCTGGATACGTTCATTCTATCTGCTCCACTATATGCCAGGCTGCCTTGAGTTTCCTCTCTACAGTGGTTGATATACATGAGATATTTGAATCAGTTTCTACTGATTGATCCATCTAAAGACAACAGCGGCAAAGAGAAAGCTCAGATCTTGTCGATGAAATACCGACAATGATAGGAACATTTATCATTCTTGTTGCGATAGCGTTTCTTCCCGAGGTGGAGTCAACGTCTTCAAGCGCTCAGGTACTGTTGATGTTATTTCCATGAGCATGTTTGAGATTTTTTAAGATCCAAAATGCTAGCAGCCGAAAATTGACTGAAACATAATTGACAGATTGTGTAAAAAGAAAAACTTATAAAGCTTGGTCTTCCTCAAAATATAATTTGTTATGACAAATATTTGCTCAGGCCCGTACGTAGCTGGGCTTCACTCAGGGGGGTTCGGAGACATAACATATTTTAAAAAATGAAAAAAAGCGCGCCGAAGGCAAGAGACGTTAGGAGGTACGGAGGTCGAGAATTTGGCTGGAAAACCGATTTTGACAGTTTGGGCTGCACAGTAGTCTATAGAAAGTGCAAAACTGTGAATTTGGCAATTGACCACCGAGACCACCATGCTGCCCCGGATAATTTTGAAAATCTTAATGCTTTCTATAAATGACTTTTCCTGCATTCCGAGTCCATTACTCATTAGTCCACTCCATATCGTATGTCGTGATACTACGTGTACTGTAGGATACCTGATGCTTGTTTATTGCTTTACATGTTCCTTTTAGTTATTATTTATTTCTTTTTACTTTTTTGTTTTTTATTATTATTTTTTATTAAAAAAAATCAGCCTCAGATTGTTCTTGTATTGTTTTTATTTTTCGAGCGATTTCATCCTCAATGTTCTTATTAAGTTTGTTCTTATTAAAAAAAAGAGTGTATGGGGAGAAGCAGAAAACAAGAATATCTTCAGAGTTTTTTTGTTATAGTCTTCTAATATTCTCTCATTTGTAGAGATTCTTGCAGTAATTACAACTGTAACGAAGCGTTTCTGTTGAATTGTGAAGATAATCATTATACATGCAGATTAGCGGTTAGTGAAGTTTCTCAGATTTTGAGTTGCAGCTCATTCAAAAATCTATCAGTTAAGGCCAACAAACAAATCCAGAACCTGCATGACCATAGCCGCAGTATATAAACTTTGTAACTAGATAATAATTAAGCGTTTGGTATACTCCTATCACATCTCTTATCCTTAAATATTCTATCAGAAAAAGGTTAGTGAAGTGTCAACAAGGTTATAAGAAAGACAGTAATTCAGTAGGCATGGTTACATTTCATAGTCTCCGTACACTCTACAGCACGTCACTCAAAAATCAATTTAGAAAGCTCCACTGATCAGTCTAGGATGGAGACGGACAAACAGTAATTACTGATTAGGCATGATTCATACCTCCTATGTGATTCTATGGGTAATACATCACTAATTAGTGTGCGCTATTTTTTCTTCCGTAAACTTCAAAACAAAATTTAATGACTTTTTATGAACTTCTCATAATAACAGTTTATAAAATAGATGTTTTTTGAGGATCTATAGGAAATTTCACATCCACATTGAAAACAACTCGGTCCTACTCCATTATATACCAGGCTGCCTTAACTTAAGCTTCCTCTGTACAGTGGTTGATATATCATATGAGATATTTGAATCAGTTTCTACTGAAAACAACAAAGAGAAGACAACAGCAAAGAGAAAGCTCAGATCTTGTCGATCAAATACCGACAATGATAGGAACATTTATCATTCTTGTTGCGATGGCGTTTCTTCCCGAGGTCGAGTCAACTTCTTCAAGCGCTCAGGTACTGTTGATGTTAAGTTATTTCTATGAGCATGTTTGAGGTTGTTTAAGATCCAAAATGCTAGCAGCTGATCACTGAATTAAAATTAACTGAAACATAATTGACAGATCGTGTAAAAAGAAAAACTTATAAATCTTGGTCTTCCTCAATATATATTTTGCTGTGACAAATATGTACTCAGGCCCTTAGCTGGACTTCAGTGAGGGAGATTCGGAGACATAACATGTTTTTCAGTAAAAAGTCAAAAAACGAGCGCCGAAGGATAGAGGGTACGGAGGTCGAGGATTTGGCTGGAAAACAGATTTTGACAGCTTGGGGTGCCCAGTGGGCTAGAAAGTGCAAAACTGCGAATCTGGCAATTGACCGCCGAGACCACCATGCTGCCCCCGAAAATTTTGAAAATCCTAAGGCTTTCTAATGACTTTTCCTGCATTCTGAGTCCATTATTATATTATTTCTGGTTGAGCACTTATGGCATAAACTATATAATTTTCTTTCTATATATTTAGTGTCAATCTACTTTATTAATGAGTCAGTTTCTGACTGTCATTGGCGGATTTAGGGTTTTAGATGGGAGAGGAGAAGGGATAGGGTATGGGGAAAAGCAGACAACAAGAATATCTTCAGAGTTTTTTTGTTATAGTCTTCTAATATTTCTTTCATTTGTAGAGATTCTTGCAATAATTACAACTGTAACGAAGCGTTTCTGTTGAATTGTGTGAAGATAATCATTATACATGCAGATTAGCGGTTAGTGAAGTTTCTCAGATTTTGAGTTGTAGCTCATTCAAAAATCTATCCGTTTAAGGCTAGCAAACTAGTCCAGAACCTGCATGACCATAGCCGCAGTATATAAAATTTTTAACTAGATGACAATTAAACGTTTGGCATACTTCTATCAGATCTTTTATTCTTAAATATTCTATCAGAAAAAGGTTGGTGAAGTGCCAACAAGGTTATAAGAAAGACAGTAATTAGTCATAGTTACATTTCATAGTCTGTCTACACTCTACAGCAAGTCACTCAAAAAATCAATTTAGAAAGCTCCACTAATCTATAAACTATCATTGTAAACATCTGTTTTACTAAATGATTATTTCATTTTATCGATGTTTTGGTTCTGAGGAGGATTCGTTCGAACCCCCTCCCCCCCCCT
>JANSTR010144532.1:0-11581 GCA_025434805.1 Antipathozoanthus remengesaui | reverse complement strand
CAATTGGTTATAAGGGTATGTGCGGTCCGTTAGGGCATGGTTTTCGGGACGATTTAGCCTGAAATCGGATATAGATTTTCGTTGTTTAGTTTGGAAAAGAGTATCGTTTTAGGACAATTTTTTGCTGCCATAAAAACTTCCCTGTTTTATAGGGCACTGATTTGCTATTTTGTCTGAAACTGCGGTTTTTAGTCTGGAATAAGGTCAGGGTTGGAGGGATTGGGCAACACACCCCTACCCAGAATTTAGGCGAGTACCCTTCCCCCCGGCATGCAGCCTATCATCTGTTTAGCACACTGTAGGAAATGTTTCCATTGTTACAAATCCGATCTTAAACTTTCAATACTTCATTACTCACAAGTTATCAAAACAAATATTTCAAAATTGATTCATTCTGTCAATTTGTTTTCAAAACTCCTGCACAGTGGAATAACACAGCTGCTCCGTTTAGAAGCCCAAAGCGATCTGGAGGGCTTAATGTCTCTCAGTATTGACAACATGTCACTAATTGTCTATTTACAATGTAAACAGCTTTTTAACCTTTTAACTTGTAATCGATTACGCAGTGTAGACACCAAATATGTTTTCTATCAATTGGTGGTTTTCACCTGGTTAAAGCTCGAAAGAACTGCAATTTATTGTCTGACTTTTAGTAAATAGTTTTGTAAATCTCTCTCGGCGGATAGGTAAAATGCATAACAAAATCTACCAAGGGTTGACAAAACAACTTTTTGCACCATAAGGTTGGAAGAAAGCGGAAAATTGTTTCGTTCCAACCTTAGGGTTTGGAAAATGTTTTGCCAACCCTCGATTGATTTTGTTATGGTATCAGATGAATCTGAGCTGAATACGCTTATCAAATAACTTTCAAAAAGACTATAGACTGCGTCGGCGGGTAGGTAAAACATATTACAAAATCAACCGAGGGTCGACAAAACAATTATCCGTGCCGCAAGGTTGAAAGAAATCTCGCGTTTTGAGCGTTAACCCTTCGTTGGAGCATCTGAGTTGCTTACGTCCTTATTCATTTGGTTGTGTATCAAGTATGGCAACCTGTGCTAGTAACAATGTAGGGAATATATTTATTGCATATTTCTTGCATGTCTCCTGTGAAGTACACACGTAATTCAACGTACACACACTTAGCTGTAACAGCAGGTGGATATTTGCTTTAGTTAAGCAAACACGTTTGTGAAAGTTATGTTTTGAGTTGACGTTCTGACGATAGATGTACATTCGCAAGTAGTAAAATATTGATGTAAAAAGCTCGCTATTTCCAGAAGAATTAAAATTGAAGCAAATCCAAATATTTTAGCTTTCAGTAGCATTGTGCGGTCTCAGGGGATTGATGATTTCAAAGCTCAGTTGAGTTAACAACTAATATCTTTAATTGTCCAGTATAATACACAATACAGCTGTTCAGGTGAGAATTTAGTACAAGGAATAAACTGCTATCAAACAAATATACACTATTTGAAATAAACATTGCTTTAATCTCAAAATAATTGATGTGCCCAATATTTTCATCACAATGGATAATAGGAACCTTTTTCAAACTTACTTATTTAATGATGGATAGTTGGCTTGGTTTCGAAACCTTCAAATTCTAGGGTACCTAAAATAAATCTGTATACTAAAGTCTAATCTTTTATCAATTTTGATCCCAAAATCTGAGATTGATTCGTACATTCGAGGAATGTTTGCATTGAGTTGTTTGCCTGCGGGTGACTTCGTCGCACACTGGGATAAGAACGGTCCTCAAGTTTATGACCTGGAGCCCAATTATCAAATGCATGCCAGTTGGATGAATAAATCGGGACCTTCTCAGTGTCAGGAGCAGGTTTTCTAATAACGTTTTTGAGAAGATATTGTATTTTATTATCTCAACGGTAAGGGATACCACAAATAAAAGATCGTGTTCATGCTCGTGTGTATATATATATATATGTATACTATAGATTTGCCACAGCTGATTAGATATATTCAAATTTAAGACTATGCATTGTTTCTGGCATATTCTTTCCAATCATGCATGTACTACAGAAGTAGAAAAAAAATCGGCGCAAAAGCTTAAGTGAGTTTACGTCTGTGGTAAATTGAGTATATAACCAGAGAACTTCTGTTGTGTGTTACAAAGCAACAAACAGTTTTTATCTAGAACCAGAGTGTTGAAGGTGTTTAAGGTAAGGAAAAAGGCGTGTTGTTGTTGCTGAACTTGCCCGTGAAATAAATAACATTGTAATTTGTTTTAAACCACAAGATCAAAACTGTTTTCCATGTGGTATAATCAAGATAACTAATTGTGCACGGTGTACAGTCTACACTAGGAACCGCAGACCATTGCGATGATTAGATTTGGGTTTGACAGAACAATCCTGATTCGAGACCCTTAAGGCCTCGATACGACTGGACAAGAAAATATCTTGTAATTTCAATGTCTCACAAATTTCAGCCCGTGCATTCCAGTGTGATTTTATACAAGAAATGACATTAATTTGATGCAAGTTCTCCCTGTTTTCCTCCTATTTTCTCATACTGTCGAGTTGTGAACTGTCGCCTTCTCGGCAGAAAAACGTCCTTTAAGTTATTTGACCAAGAATGCATCGATTCGTTAAAATGTGAGACTGCCCTCATTCGCTTTAACAGCTGGTCGAGTAAACACGTTTGCCATCAAGAAACGATAAACTCACAAGAAATCTATAGTTACGTGCTGCTCGCTACAAACTACACAAGATGACATCAGTGCAAAAAAAAAAAAGACAAGATTTTGATAGAGTTTGTATCAACAGTATATTTTCCCATAACAAAGTTTGGTATTATTTTGACTGGAAGAACACAACGAGTTCCTGTGGGGTTCTTTAAACTCAACTGAAGATTTTCTGCGGGTTATAATTGTAAGGCAAAGTTAAGAACACTGAGGTATTTGAGTTGCTGAATATATTTGTTTTGAATAATCAAAGTTGAGATCCTAAGTTCAGTTTTAGCTGCTTAGTTTGTCATGTTCGTTCACAAGAATTGGGAGATCTGTGACAAGATTAAACAAATTAACCAAATTCAGAAAGAAGCAAACGCTCTTGCAGCACAATCCTTGATTTTATAAAAGTTGTACTGTTTTTTTTAACAAATGGAATTTATCGTTTCGTCGGAAAAAGTTTTAGTCTGTGAATGAATAATTAGCTTGCAATTGTAAATGAACGAAATATTGCGCGATTATTTGCTTCGTATACCTGGTGCGAAAATTGTTTCTCTTGTTCAAATGAATTTCTAAGCAATTGAAATACACAACAAACTTACCTCGGAATAGATTCTCCACAAACAGGAGAAGAAATATTGTTCTTATAATCATCCCTCGTCAAATAGTTCTTGTTGTCGACTTAAGCTTCACTGGTTTCCTTGACCATAGCAAGAACAGGTGGCCTCGCTCGCAGGGCTCAAATTAATTCTGCAAACAGAAGCATCCTGTTGTTAATTATTAATGACTGACAGAACACATTACCTTAGTTTTTGTAAGCTCAAATTCGAGGGAGCTGACAGTTCAGGTTCTTTTTCTTCTATTTCAGAAACAAATTCACTGCGCATTTTTAACCTCTAAACCACAACTTTTCCAGTTTGTTATTAGGAAATGATGCCATGTTTCAGTAGCGTTTCTAAAGTTTTCCTACTCAAGTTTTTCAAAATTTCTTTGTCTGATTCCTGTCTTTCTTACTAAACAGTTCTTTAATTAGAAAAATGTTGGTCTTGATGTTTTTGCGAGCAAAACTGAACAATATTCATCAAGTATAACCTTCCGTCGATCATAAATAGTGCAAAAGGCATATCAGGCCCAAAATCCTCATAACAAGCTGTGATGTTTGCCTCGTAACTTACTGCAGGAATAAAATATTTGAGGAGTACAAGCGTGGTTTATTAACTATTCAGTTCAATGTTTTTCTCTTGCATACTGTAAGAAAAGAGCCAGAAATTTCGTTTTGAATAACTCTGTTAGCTGATTGAACACTCTGAGTACGCGCAAAATCTCCATCCGTAAACAGGTTTCTTTCTAATTAAAAATGTTCTTGTCAACGGCAATAAAATTCTTTAAATAGTAGAGCCACAATCACAACCCCACAGAGATCTTTGTATTCGACTTAGATTATTTTACACATCTAGGCAAGAATCTCAAAATATTTTAAATTTAATGGTTAATGTAGTAAATTTTTAATTTTAGTCTCCATCACACGATAACGAAGCATTCCTTTCATCTGGGAATTTCGCATGCGTCATCGAAACAATCTAGATGTGAGCCATACCTTCCTGATGAAAACCTATAGAAACAAATTTAATTTGAATGGCGTGGTTCTAATTCTTGAATCATTTGCATCATTCATGAACTGATGTGATTACTAAAAACACAGCAGAGGATATCCGACGACTTTGGCTTGTGTTGGTAAAGTTTAGAGGAGCACTTAGTTACTAAATTTGTTCGGTACGGATCTCCATATAACAAAAAAAGTATTCGTTGTATTTGCATCATTAAGGAAAAGGCTTGAGTTTGATAAACAAAGAATGATTTACAATGACTTTACCGTAAATTAGAAATAACTCTATACGAAACTACCTTAAGATATTGTAGCGGCTATATTTTAGTATTCTAGCAATCACACCGATTTTATATCGGCAATTTCACACTATATTTTCAAAATGCATCAAAAGCTTTCTTCAAACACTGTCAAGCAAACATTCTTAAACTGACTCTGAGATACTTATAATGACTATCTTGACAGTTTCTGAATATTGTTTCTAAAATTCGTTTCTTTTTGACATTCCAATAATGTGTATAGCTTGAAGCTACAAATTTGATCGCTGCATGTGCTCGTCAAATATGGTTTATAACATTGTTCTCGGTTATAGCCAGGATAACATGTAATCGGAATGATTCTTGAGATAATTCAGACCAGCTTATTGTATGCAAGCCTTTTAAAAACTTCTGAAGAGGTTTAGATCTGCAGCTTCAGCAGTGACAGAAATCTTAGGAGAGATCTAGAGACCGAGGTAAGACTGTTTAGTGTTTACCTATAATATATATTCTTTATAAGCAATTAAACCTTAACTGTTTTAACTTTTTGATGTCTCTGGACTTAAAGAAAGGTGTGTACAATAAATAATTTATTATGATATATTCCTTCATCGTTAATCTTAGCAAAACCTAATCCTTGACTATTCTTACAACATTTCTAAATTTTTCATTTTTTATAAATGAGTAGTAGGAGTTAACTACACCATACGTGTATGAAGGTGTACTTCCATGCCAGAAACATGCAAAGGTATTCATCGAAACCCCCTTGAGTTGTCGGCAGGATACGACAGCGCTTTAGCAGTTTTTGCACTAGTTAATCCAAATTAATTCTTAATAAACTTTCTCTCAAGAAACGCGCACACTATGGGTTGGAATTTCTTGCCGGGATACTAAATGAATTAGTTAGACTCTTTAAGTTATATCCCCTAAATGGTCAGCCTGTTTTGTGTCATCCTTTCTCATCGATATAAGTTGCTACTAACTTTCGTACTGTATCTAGTTGGTCGTCCTCTCAGCTACTAGTTCACTGACGACATTTTATGTTAAACTGTTTTGTCGGCCGAGTTCCTCTTTGAAATTTAGAAACCGTTATTCAAACCACCTGATATAGTTAAGGAGGACAGGGGGAAACGGAAGCACAGCAGTCCAAGAACAGGCGATAACTGTACACAACAGACCACAAAAATATTGCCAAATGGGGCACAAGAATGATTGATGATGAGAGACATACATGAAGAAAAACTCACTTGCGGAATTAGTCCACTTAAGATTCAATGAATAATCAACTAAAATATCTAATCATTTCCAACGTGACAAATTCTTACTAATTTCTAATTTCTGTTTCCTTAATATTTAAAGATGTCAGAGGTGTACTCAATAAGACCCCACTAACTAGACAGTCATAAAGTGCTAAGAAAATCTAAAAAAAACTATAAGAAAAAAGTATCAGTGATAATCTCTAAGAATTTAGTTCATTATATTGTGAAAATGTGTGCAATTGGTTTGTTGGTAAGTTCGAGCAATAAAGAAGACTCAGTCCTCGCTTTCAATGTTATTCGTTCTCTAGGATGTTTTTGTATCAACAGCATTTCTACTAAACTTGTGTTTTTCTAAATTGGCAAGCATATCTCAAGATTTCACTGGTCGAGTTTCTATCTTCTATCCTTCACAAAATTCGAGAATCTTAATAGCTTTTCGTGGTCTCAAGGCCTACTTAAGTGAAACTAGTAGTGGCTTTGATTCATCTAAGTAGATAAAATGCTTGGGAATAAAAGTAACACATCCTGGTAAAACTATGGTGGTGTTTGCATGTTACTAGAATGAGTTTTACTTCGATACGAATGACATATTTTGTTCCACTTTTACAAAGCAGTTTTCATTCTGGAATCGAATTGTTAGAAAAATGTTGACGGATTGAAAATACAAATAATAGGATCAACTTAACCAACTCACTTGCATAACTCTTTACCGGAATGAGCTGAAACAAAAGTTTTGATCCAGTACAGCTACCTGGACGAACACATTTCGGAATGAGTCGTTTTCGAATGCGATTTTTGAAAGGTTCATGAAAACAAATAAAAGCGTGAAGGTTTCAGATTGGTACCCTGGGATGAAGTCGTTCCGAAATGAAACTCTATCTGGTGTCATGTAAACACCGCCTACGATTAGGGCGATTTAGGTTTTAGACTACAGACGTTGTTAGCAAAAGCTAAATAGAAATTAAATTTGTAAGAATCAGTCACAAGAAAAAAGTAATTAAACTAGACTTAAGTGATTTCTTTGAGGTTCATAGGCAAAGAGAAGACACATACTTGCCTGCCAAAAGGTGGTAGGGGTTGCATTCACTAATGAAACGCAAATTTTATATTACTCGCTTGTTACGAAGTACCTACTTGCATTAGGTAGGATGTTCACACACGTTCCAGTTACCCTCTGCCGGTTAATTATAACCAACTGAGTCCATTCCGTAACTACGCATGCGTAGTTTATCCCTTCTAAAATGGGAATTAGAAGCTTCATTTTTGAAATTTACCAGCTGTCGTCTCGTAGCAATAGTTTGTAGTAATTGAAGCAAGAATTAGATTGATGCATACGTGTCATTAATTACCATAAGATGTTGACAATGTTGGTTTGAGTTCATAATCACAAACTGGCAAAAGCGGAAACAATTGTGAGGGAAGGATAGTATTTTTCCTACCTGTTTTCTTATATTTCCTGTATATAACACAAAAAGACTCAACTGCTACTCATTACGACACCAAAATACTTTTTCTCGATCTTTTATGTATCCTCAATGTCACAATAGCAACGAACAGGATTCTTTGGCATCTCTTGTTTGGTGAGTTTTTGCGACTTATATGATGACAATAAGCTACCAACTTAACTTTCCTTTCTATTTCTAATCAAGCGCTTTCCATAGCTTAGTTTAATTGTCTTATCTGATCCTTTTATTTTCAACACTTTTTAATTGATCTTTCCTTTCTATTTCAAATTCAAAGTGTACTCTGTTTACCTCTATTTTCGTCTACGTTTCCCCTCATATTTTAGGAAACTTGAAACAGTGCTGCATTTTAAGATATTTTTTTCGTCAACCATATGCACAAATTTAACACTGTGTTATGCTTATATTGTAAACATTTTGAATGACATTCTATTGTCTGTTAAAGCCGTAATTACTCTAAAATTTTGTCTTTCTAGACAACATTATTAAAATTGAAAATTAGACGAGACATTATTAAAAATTAGACGAGCACTAATTGTTTAAACACATTCCACTGTCATGCTTGCGAAGAATCGCGAGGGGAGTTACTAGCACTGGAAACATTTTATTTTTAGGGAACTTGGATAACAGGGAATAAATTAGAGTTTTCGTTTTGTTTCAACCAAGAGAAGGAAAATATTTTGAAGATTTGAGTAGCAGTGATCAAGGTTGGTATCTTGTATTTCAGCTTCACTTTCTGCTTTCGGAGGCATCGCTTTTGTTGTATTATATTTGAAGAATATTTGTTAGAAGACATTCTGCGAAGAAACGTTGCTTTCCAGCTTGAGTGTCTTATTGGCATTGGATTACAATTGGATTGGAATAGCTCTACAAATCATTGACGATAATGCTAACAACACTAGCTTCATTTAAAATACTACAGTAATAAGTTGGTGTCAACGTTGATTTTTTACTATCCACATGTTTGTGTCCTGTGACTCTGCTCTGAAAGATATCATTGAGACGTTTTGGAGGCGAACTCAGTAAATCATAAGAGAGGGAGTAACCATTAAGGTTTTAATTTCCCACGACCAGCTCCCAGCTGGTCTTGTAGCTCAGTTGGTAGAGCAAAGGTGATCTGTTCCGGAGGTCGTGGGTTCGAATCCCACCGGGGTCAGAGATACTTTCTCTTTCTCCCTGTGGGGCCCATTTCCTTTCTAGGGCTATCGCTCAGAAGGAATTAATTGGGTATTTGTTCAGCACTGTAACTTTAACCATAAACCACTATATCAGTAAATCATAGTCTGCTGTACGCATCTGTGGCACCTCGTCGAAACTTCAAAAAGAAACTCAAAAGTCGAAATATTAGAGATTGGTTTTGGTAGCTTACAGTCGATGACTAAAACCAAAATTGTCAATTCCTACATCGTTACAATATGGAGATTGAATGATAACTATTTCATGGTTTGGCGAAACATGCATTTTCTTCTGGAGGTTTATACAGTACGCATTCGATCGCAAGTTTAAACGATTCTTTCTTCAGAATAACAGAAGCAACACTTAGCACTTTCACGCATGTTCGTGTAAGTGCTTGCAGCTGCTGGGTATGTTGTCTGTGCGCGTATGCAGCATGCGTGGCGTGGTACTTGCGCGGGTTGTGCGTGTGTTAAAACTCATTCGAAAGCTTTAATAACTTATTTCGAAAGGAGATATTCTACAAGTTTCTATCGTGTAAAATGTTTTGATTATCATGGCTAAATTAATACTTTGGCAAATACGTTCCTGGGATTTAATGGCAATGGATTATAACTTCATTGCTTATACTTGTTGAAGTGAATTCGAAAGCTGAAATTGATCAGTTTGAGATTTCCTCATGCATGTAGGAAATTTTAGAGTACTAACCAAATGATTGTGCAACAGCAAGAAGAAGATTCTCTTTTAAAGATGGGTGACAACTTTGATTACATCAATAAAACAGCTCCTATAATAATAGGCCAGACGAGTGAATGCTGGTATGTTGTAGCTCATTTCAAGTAAACTAACTAAAAGCAACTCTTCAGGACTTGTCGGTTCAACGAAATAGGTTCTCATAGATGACTCATATTGACTCATAAATGACTCATATTGACTCATAAATGACTCATATTGACTCATAAATGACTCATATTGACTCAGATGACTCATATAGCTCCACATTGACTCAAAGATGTTGTTTCAATGAAACACGTTAGTTGCCGGCGGTGATGCGGTCAGAAACGCAAAATTCAGAGCATTTCATTGGATAACATGGTTAAACGCGTTTCACTGGGCAGATCCAGGATCGTGTGAAGAGGAGTTCGAATGGGGTTCGATTGGGGTTCGATTGGGGTTCAAGTGAAGGCGGTTTTACCGAACTCCCTGAACCAAACCTAGCTCCGCCCCAGACTTATGTTCGTTGAAAATAAATCACATCTGGTAAACAATAATAATTTCTGTCAATGACGTTAGACATGCGTACATACCAGAATTTTATTCAGTTGATAATAGTATAACTTACCAAAATGGTTCAAGATTCCTCTCACATCTTCTCACACATCACGATTTGGAGTTAATAGTCATAGCCGTAAAGTCTTTGAAATTTCAATTGATAATAATTAATAAGGCAGTTGGGTGTAAGACGTTGCATAAAATATCTAAGCATATCACAGCCGTCCATATAAATATTGAAAATGCAAAAGATGCCATGATGGCATCAGGCTTTTCTTCGAAATAAACTATTAGCAGGAGTTTGTGAAATGTTCTGTTAAAATATGGTTCTCGTCACTAGAAGAAAAACAATAACTATGCGCATTTACTAGACACGTAACGAAATAAGGTTTTTCAGACCATTATATGTCTCACTAACCTTGCTCTCTAGTTCAGCGAGCATCCGTTAATACTTGAAAACAGGCAAATTTCGAATGACCTTCGTGATAAGGTTTGCAAAACAGAACTCGGTAAGATATGGGAAAGTATTTCAATTTAATGTCTTATTAAATTAATTAAGAACGGTCGATATTTTTGAGTTGATTGCATTGTTTTGACAATCGGCTTCCCTAAGTGCGACTTAAGAAGATATATCTTGTTTTTTCTGTTTCATAAGCCAACTTACTCCTAGGATCATCGGAGCTCGTCTGAATATTCAAATGACAAATGCAGCTAGTTAGTGGCCAGTTAAAAACGAAAAATATAAATTAGGAAACCTGTCTGCCAACTTAATTGTTTAAATTCTTTCCATTTCTTTGTTTCCATGACTTATTATTTTGGATTGTACGAGCTAGTCGCACGTTTTTGATCTTGAAGAGACTACTTTTTTACATTACAATCTAGGACAAGTTTATTAGTTTACTTTGTGTATTCCCGCGCCGACAATTTGCTCGAGAAGCGGTTTTCAATAGGTTTTTGCTATTATTGCCTTCAGGGATATTTCACGGTGTATGTTATCTTCAGTGTTTAGCAAAGACTTCCACAGCTAAAACTGATATTATCTTAGCGGCGCGTGAATTAGTTCCACTGTGACACAAAGGCAAAAAAATTACTAATTGTACTAGGATTGTAAGTGCCAGGCAGCAATGGTGTGAAGATGAAGCAAAACAGCTAAAAGGTGAATAGTTTAAAAATATACTTACGAGAGTATTTCAATGTATTTAGAAAGGACACTGGACTAGTAATGAATAGAAGAAAATAATTAATTAGGCTGGTTTGTACATGTGAATTTTAACAAAAATATATCAAGTATATTAATCCGAGAACAAAAATCTTCTATTACCACAATTAGAATTCAGAATTACCGTAACAAATTTTGTGTGGTGGGAAGAATGATTGTTGTTGTTGCAAAGTGAAGGTATGGAAAAACACTCGTATAAGATTATTGTCTTCTAGTCAGCTGAATTCTACTAACACTGCTTGACTTGACTGACTGATATTGAACAAACTGCAGTTTTGAGGTTGGCACTGAAGACTCTAGTTTAGCAATCGGAGATGCAAGCAAGGAATATGTTGTGATTTACAAACTATTACGAAAGTAAAATAGACCCTAAGACACTACTGACTAGAATAATAGTTATAGATTTGATTGTAATATATATATATATAGAAAACGTTTCAAACAGATCTAAAAAGATTAAAAATTTTCTCTAAATTTTCAATCGGCTTCTGCGTTCTTCCTCAGAGAGTAAAATTGATAGATTTACTCTCCGAGGAAGATCGCAGAAGGCGATTAAAAATTTAGAGAAAACATTTAATCTTTTTAGATCTGCTTGAAACATTTTTAGAAAATTATGAGCACAGATCGCTCCTACAGTTTT
>JANSTR010144521.1:0-11581 GCA_025434805.1 Antipathozoanthus remengesaui | reverse complement strand
GGGGGGGGGGGGGGTTTAATTTACCCCCCCCCCCCCATACGTTTAAGGGTTAACTGATGTGAATTATCATAAAGCAGTTTACAGTAAATGCTTCGATGTAATGAATGCCATAGAAAGCACCATGCTTCGATCTGCAAAGCGGATGATTCTGAGACGCCTACGCAAGACACCAAGAATAAAGAGCAATAAAAAGGGCGGAAAAACCTCAAGAAAAAAGTAACAACAGGTCATCCACACACCAAGGAATAACTCATGCGAGAGACCATAAAGTGATCCAAATGCAGTCTCCCCTCGTTACTGCCAAAGCAGAAGATAAGAGTGCACGGGCACAAATTTTATTCGATGCAGGTTCTCAGAGAACCTTTGTCTCCAAGAAACTTTCTGACAAGTTACGCCCGAAACCTATTAAGAAAGAAATCCTGGAAGTGACGACGTTTGGCTCGAAACAAAGTGATAGAAACGAGTATAAAGTAGTTTCATTCAAACTTCTCGGAAAGGAAGTATGCATAGATGTCAGAGCTATAGAATCATCAATAATTTGTCCGCCTATCGCCGCTAAGGCAACGTACACACTAGAAGATTATCCGGAAATTTCAGAGTTAGATTTTGCGGATGGCCATCGGGAATCACCTACACAACACTTAGATATAGATATCTTGGTGGGAAACGATTATTATGGTCATCTCATGCGAGCAGAAATTAATTATCAAATGCCAAAACAATGTTGTGATAGCCATGAATAGCATGCAAGTTTGACTGGGTACTCTCAGGGCCTCTATCGCACAACAGCGACAGCAATGTAAGAACTGTGTGTTACAGAGTAGACACCAATAAGTCAAATTACAAGAACCTTGAGGAATTACTTCCGAGATTTTGGGAGCTCAATATCATAGGGATCAAGGATGATCACTCAGAAAAAAGAAGATCGAATACGCATCGCCTTTCAACAGGACATCAGTTTCAATGAAAATACTGTAAGATACACAGTGAGGCTACCTTGGAAAGACAACAACAAAAATTTCAGATCCAAATATATACTGTGTAAGAGGCGACTGTACAGTCTTCATCAAACCTGACAAACTAGAGCATACCACCAGCGAATACAAGACCAGCTAAGAAGCGGATTCATTGAAAAAAGTCCACAATATGATCGTTTATGTCATCCGAGTGGCACTCAGAAAGACTATGAGACGCGCCATCAAAAAACGTTATCCAACTGATATCCGAAGAGTCAAGTACAGCAAACGACCGAAATTAAACATTCAAGAGCTGCTGCACAAAAAGCCCAAAATCAAATTCGGAAAATTATGACTGATGAGCAATGAACAGTTACAATTAAATTTTCTAGATCCGTAACTTAAGAAAACTTTAGAACTGTTAATAGTATGCCAATTCAAGAAACTTAAAAGATTGTCTATAACGCTACATGTTTTTTACTAGAGGTTACCTTTAAAACCTTTATTTTTAAAAATTCTAAAATTACGGTCATTTACTTCTTGTATGATTAAGACCCGTGTGCAGGAAACCCATGTGCAGCCAAACCGTACTCGACATGCAGGGTAGAAGGGGGGAGAGCTGTGTGCAGCTGTGAATTTGGCTGCCCGACAGTTATAAAGTACGTGTGTGGAACAGACAGGGTGACCTACAGCAACGAGTGTGTGATGCGTCGCACGTCTTGTCGAACTGACAAGTGGATCAGGGTAGCAAAACAAGGACGCTGTGTTGGTGAGTAAATCCTAAAACATTACATGAAATTTCTGCAGATCATGTAAGGCGAAAAATGGAAGAATATGCGTTCTTACAAGCATAAATAAAATTTTCTATGCTTTTACATTTAATAAAGCAGTTTTTATAATAGTAATCATAATAATAATAATAATAATAATAATAATAATAATAACAACAATAATTATTATTATTATAAATTAAACGAGAACCTAATAAATGTCATTGTATTGAATATGAACAATATCCAACCAGGTCGTAGTAGACAATGAGAGAATCAAAGAGCTCTTGGTGAGTCATCTCATCCGTGCATTAACTCATTTATCAATTTCAATTAAAATGCAATGTTAAGGTTATAATTTCTTACTCAAAAGTAATTTTATAACAAGTTTCCAGTTTTCCTTTTCTGTTTGTACAAAATTGAATTTTGTTGATAAATTATACATTTTTATTATATGACCACGATAGTACGCGCACTCTGATTGGTTCTTGATAGGTCTGTTTCCTTTATTCTTAATGACCTACGCGCGTGCCTACCCGGATGTGCAAAGTAAGAATGTCATCTTGCACAGTATTGTATAAAACGTTCGGTCTTTACGGAAAATATCAAAATTCGTCCCAGGCGCATTGACCTTCGCTATCGCTCGGTCAATACAGCACGGCCTCAGTTTGATATTTACCGTAAAGTCCTCACTCTTGGTTAATAAGTAGTTAGAAGCAAAGTTATTGATTTCTGACTGAGGTAAAGATGGCAGGCAACTTTTTAATTTGAAATGTTTACAAAATTATGTGTTGTTGCATTAGTATTGTGGGAGTTAGGGCATGTTTTATTATAGGAAAAGAATACAACAACATTTGGTTGGATAACTTTTTTCTTTTTAATTTGAAAATGCAAATTAATGTGTCCGATATATGTTTACAACAAGAATGTATGGCACATCCATGTTTGGGTATTTTATAATGATATTGTACAGATGTGATTACCAGAAACACTTACAATCTTGAATGTCACATGTGATTTCTAAGCAGCTTTTATTCTTCGTCTACACATTTTGTGGCTGATTGCTCCTTTATATACATGATTGCTCCTTTATATACATGATTGCTCCTTTATATACATGATTATCATTAAGACCATGCAGAGATTTATCTCTTGTTACAGTATTTCACACGTTATAGAAATAATAGTTGTCTATGTATTTAAAAGTTTGTTGCTTGGTATCGGAATTATTCTCTGAACATCCAGTCATTTAGCAATATTTATTAAACAAAGTCTTGGAATGGCTTGCCAGGATCACCATTGTTTCCAAAGTGTCTCTTGATTACACCATGAGTATTAAGTTGCTACATAATCCAATGACACATCTTGGTTTGGTATGCATGGATATTTTCTCTAAAAGGAGGGAAATATGTTTTAGGAATATATTATTAGTGTACTAAGTCTAAGGCTCCGCTATTTGTAATGTATATCAGTCCTAAGTATTCTGGGAGAAATTTGATGAGTGTATGTTTAAGAGTAAGTTGATAAGATCATTTGCAGCTTGCATGAACTGAAATATGAGTGATAACATGATGCAGTTTCAGAGAGGTTGGATTGAAGTCTCATAATACAAATAAGTTGGAAAAAACCTAGTGTCAGTTGTAATTGGGTGCGTGCATTAACCTGGTTATTTGTAGTAATTTTGGCATTGCTGGGATAGAATAACATGTCTGTAATACATGCAAGTGGTTGTCTCTGACATTATGTGGGGTTTGTAAGGCTGAGTTCTAGACAGTGTAATTAGTCACAGTGGGCCTTAGAACAGCCAGCCAGAGGGATCATGCTTGAGTCTGAACTACTTAATATTAGGTTTCCCCTATTCCCTCTTATTTTGAAGGGGATCAATTGGTGGAAAATGAGAACTTACCTATTATCCATTAGATGGGTGCTAGTGAAGAAGTATAAAGGACAAACGTTTATCCTAATGTGGTGTAAATGGCCAGCAGCCCGGGTATATGTACTTCAAGTCTCAGGTTGGCATTTTCTTCACAGGAAAGTATCACATGATGGACATATTGCTAAATATCAGGTTTTGGTTTGCCATGAATGGTTTTAAATTTTCTGTAAAATAAAATGAGTAAATAATAATAGTTAGTATAGTCAGTGTGGTGCAATATTCAACATTATGTTAAATTGTGGATAGCTTGTATTGAAAGCCTGAATTATAATGTAATAATACAATGTATAAACGGGGTATACAAATGTTGTAATTGGGCTGGATCAGGACCACATGTTACATACTGGGGCTCTGTCTTCTATTTATTGTAAAAACAACAACCAAGCATCAGCAAAATAGAGAAACATTAACGATGAAATGGGTTATCCGAAAGTTATATTATCAATAAAAAGACACAAATATGGGGTTGTGATCACTAAAGTATGATTCAAGAATACCTGAAGATTGTGTTCTGTTGGGTATATTAGTATAGATGTGATCAGTCAGTGATTTGTAATCTGTTGTATACTGAGAAATTAACTGGGTGTATAGCCTCTATTTTCTACTAGACATCTGGTTAAGTGTTTACTTTCTGAAGACATTTCAAAGAGATTGACATTGAAATCATCGAGTATGACTGTAGGAGTGCTTTGATCTGGAATAATGTCATCAATAACAATGTTTATGGCATCAATAAATCTATTTGAATTCGCCTTGGTTTTTGAACGATAAATGCCTAATAGCTGTTCCGCAACATGTCCTGATATTACCTTTTGGAAATATGTCATTTCTAAAAAGCTGGAAGCAATTAAGCTGATAGTTCGACTCAGTGTCAGAAGAGCATAGAACAGTTTCAACAAAAATATTAACACCAGCAGCTTGAACATTATATTCACATTGCACATTATCAAATTGGAGGTGAAGATATCGCACATTATGAAACAATATTTTCATTGTTTTCTGCTTGATGTTGTACAAGAATGGCACAGAAAGTATTAACATTTCAGCTCGGAGTCTTGTCATTTCTTCTTTTACTTTTTTGCTAACTGTTATTTTTTTTCTCATTTAAATTCCGCATGCGCAAAGAAGAACTGTTCCTCAGTCTACTTAATCCAACACAATGCATATGTTCTCTACTAGGCGTGGGCAAGTCAACTACTACTTCATTTAGTGTGTCACCTTGACAGCGATGTATAGTTTTAGCTGCTGCAGCTCTCAAAGGAAACTGTCTACGAAGTATTTGAGGCTGGTGTCTTTTTGAGATCTTAAATTGCCTTGTTATTTCTAAGATTGGTGTCCAGGTCTGATGTACATGATCACTATATAAGTGAATATATTCTCTCCGATGCTTTTAAGCATAAAAGACCAATATGCACTTCAGGAAAAGAAACCCAGATGATACTTGGCCTTGTGGAATTCTGAACTCTGTAGTCTATGTTTTCAATTGTACACTCGGTACCATTAGTCATACCATCTGTAACATTGACATTTGCAGTTACGCCATATTTTGCTCCCACAGCTAGTTCAGCTGTAGTGTTTACGCCCATAGTTTTTGTTGGATCATCTGGAATTTTCTGTTTTATTCTTTCTTTAAGTTCATCAGACATATGTCCAACAATCAGGTCAATGCATTTCACTTGAGCCTTTTCAGTTGGTGTATTATAAAATATAGCATTATTGTGATTATTTACAAGTTGATTGGTAGTAAATAAATGAGTTTCGTGAATTGGATATAATTTGAATCATCAGGCAGAACCTTAAAGATTCGTCTTTTTAATGTTGAATGTCATTTTGAGAGTGATTTTCTTAATTCTCTCAATCGATTTAACAATTCTGCAAATGACAAATCATATTTCTGTCTCATGATTTGAGTGAGTACAAATAATGTGAAATACTCTTTCCACATGTGGGTTGCCAGGTTATCATAACAGTCACTTCCATTTTTAAATATCCAGTTGTCAAAGACTGGCTTAAGCTGGAATAAATCTCCAACTGCTATAACACTGACTCCTCCAAATACAGTTTTAGTTGCAAGAATCTGCTGTAGTCTCAAATTAGGAAAATTGAACATACCACTGCCAACTATTGAAATCTCATCAATAAATATAGTTTTAAGGTTTCTTAGCTGTACTCGTATTGTATTGAGTCTGTCAGCAACTAATGTGCAATATTCAAAGCCTCTGTTTGCAGGAATTTTAAAAGCCGAGTGCAGAGTATTGCCTTTGATATTAAAAGCAGCTTTACCAGTGGGTGCATCTTTGAGCACTTTGATCTGATCTGGGTTTTCTCCAGTATGCTATTCAAGTATCTGACAAGTGCTTCATATAGTGCATTTGCAACATTACTTTTCCCAACTCCAGCTGCTCCACTTAAGAATAAATAAAGAGGTTCGTCTTTTGTTTTAGTTGAATGCAAGATATGGTAGAAAAATTCTTTTTGTTTTATGTTCAAAGAACGCACAAGTTGTCTAAAGTCACTATCATGCAAATGCTTCTGTACCAGTTCTTCATTATCATTAGATCTAGGTAATATACCCATGTCGTCATATAGGTCATACTGACTATGTTGCTTGTTCGTGCCTGGATCAAAGCATCCAAAGAGTTTGCTTGGTTTTGTTTTAGAAGCAAGATCTTGATCATTCACATGTTGTGCATTAGGAGCTACCGGTTGGGAAATGTTATCATCATTGATATTGTCAATGGCTTTATCAAAGAACATCAGCATGGTATTCATACTGTTTTTTGTTTGTTGCTACTATCGCTTCAACCTGATTATACACTGTACCTTTCTTGATATGTCTCGCAACCACTGATAAAATCCTTTTGTTCATTTCTCCAAGGTATATAGAGCATGAGCTATTCTCTATAATAGTTCTCAGGATCCTTTTCCTTATTAAATCTCACAGATCTTGTGATTCTTGGTTTTCTTCTTTTTACAAGTTTCATTCCTACTCTCACTGGAAATTTTATGGTATCATCAGATTCATTATTCTCTTCATGAGATGGGTCATCATCAACATTATCATCAAAATTTGTTTCAGGCAAATTAGAGCCAGCTAAAATGTCCTTGTGACTAATAACTTCATTGTGCTGACTGGGAATCTTTGACACAGTTGTACCATGCAACAAAATCAGCTAAACAGACGTTCTGTAGTTGACGTGGTCTTCTTTGATACCTCTTGATAACATTATCAGACTCAATATCAGTTAACTTATCTGGCATTTCTTTGATTTTATCAAGACTTTTCAAATATTCTTTCATCAGGATTTGATGTGTTAATGAACTAAATTTCCCTTGATGATCTTCTTAATGGCATCTGTAAGACTAGATAAACTGCTTCTTGAGCACTGATCTCAACAGCATTAAGAAATTTATTCCCAATGTGTCGAAGTTTGTTCACAATATCTTTATTCCCAGCATTTGCTTCTTGAGATGCATTCTCTAAAAGTTTGCTCATACCTCTTTGTCCTTTAGTTGTGTACGACAAGGTATAAATAGCACAAGCATAAGGATCTAAAACATACTGTATGTCAATGTTAGCTCTCCAAGTTTGCAAAATAATGCTGTTGTAATTATATATTCTAATTCCTGAAGGTGCCCGTTTTAATAGCGGTGTTGATCTCTTTAATGAATATCTAATAGCCTGCAGATAGAGTTGTTCTGTCAATTCTAATTTTTCAAGGAAAGCTTGAAATGTAATGTCCTCTCTATATTTCATCGCATCCAGAAGGCGTTTTATTGCATCATAGTTTTGGTCATCCCCTCAAGCATGGTTTCTGGGAAGGGTTCTGGAATTAAAGTTCTTGGCATTGGTGGCTTAGGAAAATTAAGTCGACAGATCCTAATTGACCTTGTTTCTTACAAGTTTTGCCATGCCTATGCATTTGTAGATTTACCAGTTCTTTCATATCATTTGATGATTGGTCATTAATTTACACATGTGATATACTTATCAACAAAGTCTACAATTTCTTGATTTGATGCTTTTTTATACTGCGGTGCATCTTTTATCCAAAATAATGCATGGTATATGAGGTGACCCTCTTTGCTGGAATTCAACTCTGTAAAAGAAGTCGAGTATTTCTCCAACAGGCATAATGCTACTCTTTAACACATCTTTTACAAATAACTGGACCATGTGATCAAAGTTTCTGGCACAAGTCACAGGATCTTTCTGGATAGGTTCTGATTTTTGCTGCCATGTCATATCAATTTCATGATCATTAGGGTGCTTTTTCCGCACAAGTCTTGCAAGGATTTTCAAGAGATGTGATCATCTTGTTTTTGCAGATGAGAATGAACAGAACCATGTAAGATTACCTAATTGCCAAATCATAGCAAATAAATCTTTTTTTGCATTTTTCAAAATAAGGTGGTGATCCTCTTAAGTTTCTCAAAACTCTTAATCCTTCATCAAGATTTATTAACTTACTGATATTGTCATCGGACTTAAAGTCTCCTGCAGTATATTTCTTTCCTTTTGTCTTGCATTTCCTGAGAGACAAAGAAGCACTATTCTGAATTTGTTTAATTTGCAGTTTTTTCAGTTTATAAAAGATAGTTGGTACTGACTGTGCCACTCTTCTATCTTGACTTCGCAGTTCCCACTTACATACTGTACTATAATGAACACGGATTTTTCTGTTTTTGTTATCTGCTCTAGTTTCACCACAGTAAATTGCTGGGAACGCCAGAACCTGTGAGTCTTTATCCATAAAATACCTAATGGTCTATTTCCTTCTCCAGGTGCAAAGCTTAATACCTTTTCTACATTTTCAGTCACGTCTGGTTGTTCCAACAAAGTATCTGTGACACCTGAAGATCTTTCTTCTTCTTCTTCACACCAGTCATCATTATACTTGTTACTGTTTTCAATATTATTAGAATCTGGTATGCTTCCAAGGTCAGTTTGTTTGTACTGATTATCAGGCTGCTGTTTACATTTATTTTCCGTGAAATTAGTTTCAATAGCACTCTCAGTTGATTGCATTTCATTGCTGCAAGAAACATGATCATTCACAAATTCTTCCCATTCATCAGTTTGGCTTGTGGCTGCAAGATCTGAGCTGATAATGACATTATCTTCCCAGTTTTGTTGGACTTCTAGATATGTTCTTTATGAAATTAAATAATTCACTTGTTTGCACTAGGTACCTTTGCTGCCTCAAGTACCTTTGTTGGCCTAACATTCTGATACTGGTAATGATGTTTGTAGTTCAAGCGTCGTTTCAGTTTTATTGGAATAGTTTGTGACTGATTAGTAGGTCTCGGAAGGGTGCTTACTGTTAAGCTCACATCTGCTTGTACATTAAAACATATTGCCATGGATAGATAACTGGACACCCCTGGGAAGCTCGCGAGTTTGCATAAAAGGGATACGAGGAGAAATCAATCGTTCTTCCAAAGGAGTTAAATTTAAACAGTCAGGCTTTTAAGGAAATTGCATCTTGTTTGCTTTCGAACATGCTGGTAATTTCCCTTCAATTAGGTTTGAATGACAAGTAGAGCAGATCCACTCAGAATTGTCGACACTTTTTGTATTAGTTATACACTCCTCTAGTAAAGTTTTAGGGCAGTTATTACTGTATTTGCTGGGAGTACATTTTGTGACAGATGACTTATACCATAATTGATGACAACATGTACACACTTTTTCAAGGCCACATGCTGTTATTATGGAAAGAATGGATCACTTTTTTCACTGACAATCTATTAATATGCTCTTGATTATCAACTATTCTAACTGTATTGCAGTTATCTTGTTATTAATGGATTGATTTTCTTAAGTTGATCAGTATTATTTTGTCTACTCTAAATTATTATATTTTTGTCTATTCAGTTCTTTAAAATGTTTAGGTTTTTTATCCTTATGTGTTTTGAGTTTCTTGTTTTCTTGGTCTTTAATATGGTAAGGATTATTTTGCCTTTCTTTTTCTCTTCTGTCATCAATACTTTCCAATCTTCTCTTTTGTGGAGCGATATTTTCGTTATTCCTGAATGCTATATTTTTCCGTTTTCGTTTCATCAATTGTCTCATATAAGCTCTTCTATTCTTTGCTTTGGATAAACCAGTTCGATCAGTTATGTCATTGTTAACTGTAGACTCGTTCTCTAGATGTGATACACTATCAGTATTACTTGGTCTTGATAATCTATCACTATTTACTAAAGGAACAGTTGAAATATAGTGTCTCTCATCTAGATGCCCAATGTTTATAACAGTGGGTTCATTTTCTTCATTCAGAGGACTTATAACAGTGTTTGGACTCCAACCATTTACAGATTCAGTTATATTGATTGTTAAATTTAATGCCTGCGAAACAGCTTGGACAACTAGTGCATCACATCGTGTACTCTCCTTAGACATATCATCAAAATAACTTACCCATGACTGCTCTGTAATGGCATTGATTAAATAAATGCTTCAGGGTTGTTTCTAAGGTATTGCACTCCAGCAGCCCTTACAGCCACATGATGAATAGGATCGTTGTGTAACTGATGTGCCACAGATCGGAGGAAACATGCTCCATCTGAACCTACTTCTAGCGGTCTTTAGCCTTGTTGTGCCAGTCTACCCTGTAAAACTACCATAGAATTGGTTGGTAGCATGTATTCATTTTGGGCTAAAGAAAGAGGGCCTGGATTTAATTCAATATCACCTGACAATAACAGCATTGATGTAGATCTGCTATACTTCTCATTAGATTTATGTAAATTCACTGAATTCTTAATAAGGTTAATTAAAAACAGATAGATGTTGTTTTCTTATACTTAGCAGTGTTTAGTTTATTATTACACCATTGGAACATTGTACATCTGACACGTCTATGCTGTGGTCTAAATATAGACATTCGTATTGCCATATTTCTGCGGGAAATCTGGACGTAGCACATTTCTTAACACTGAGGAATGCAGTACTTGTTTCCTTAAATACCTTGCAACATGCTTTATCATTTTCCCTTTGTTATAAAACAAATTAACGAATTCCTTGTAGGATACCCTTGATGGTTCCCTATCACGGTGAAAACTTTTATTTCGAATGGTCCTTTCCTTTGCTTTACAAGAAAAACGTAGTTCATTGCATTTCACATCAACCTGGTTTTCACACTGATTGGCCTCATATTTTGATGCACATTGAGATACATTTGACACACTTTCAAATGCATTTGGTACTCTTTGCGACACATTTGGCACACTTGAAACACTTTGAAATACACTGTACACTGGCAAGCTCACGTTCCTTTAAAGCTGTGGAATTTGAAATCCCCCGTGAGCTGGGGATTCTACACGTTGTCTGATAAACTCTGCGTCCATCACCAATTTGAATTTGGTCGATTTGATGTGTAAATAATTGCCTGGGCAAGATAAAAGTAACACGCGTATAGAGAGACCTAGAATATTTTAACCAAAATTCTGCAATCCTCCTTACTGAGAACTTTTACCGATTAGTAAGTGTTGCCCATTCGTCTGTTATAAAAGCATTTTACACTCATTTAAAATTTATACCCTCTGTTATACAAAGAAGTAGCAATCAAAATATAGTGTTATGAATCAAATTCAAACTGCTGTTTTCACCTGAATTGGAGGACAAGGTGGTGTAGTTGGCAGAGTACAAACTGTCAAGTGCCTGTCCCTTTCACCTCGGAGTCCTTTGTTTGATTTTTAGAGGTTACTTTGTTCCCCCAAACCAAGTTAAATTCCACTTTTTAATAGAATAGGAATTTGCAACATTTGAAAAAGAGTGGCTGCTCAATGGAGAGTAGTTCATTACTAGGTGGCTACTAGATTGAGAGCCAACTGTATAAAAACAAAAAAAGATCATCCGAAACCACTTGTTTTCCTTCCAGATGTCAATTTATTGATAGTCAAATATGGCAAAT
>JANSTR010144510.1:0-11581 GCA_025434805.1 Antipathozoanthus remengesaui | reverse complement strand
ACAGGAGGAGCACGCTCATGAAATCAGAACTCACAAAAGAGGGAGAGAACTAGTCACAACAGAGAAGATCTCACACAGGAGAAAGATTCCCATAAGAGGGAACTCACAAAAGTCAAGAAATAACACAGAAAGAGGACGCAGATGAAATTAATACTCACAAAAGAAAGAGAGAAGAAGTCACAACAGAGACGAAATCACACAGGACAGGTATCACAGGACTGGAGATCTTACACAGGAGGGGGACTCCCATAAAAGGAAAACTGACAAAAGAAGGGATGTCGCAAAGGCAAAGAATGACATATGTGAAAGATTAACTTCAGAGGACAAGTTACAAGGGTGTGAAAGTCAAAAAGGGGAAAAGTCACAGGAGAGCGGAAGTCACAAAATAGAAGAACGCACATGGAAGGGAGACTTGCATAAGAAAAGTACTTGTACGGGAATGGAAGTCGCAATAGAAGAGAACTCGCACAGGAGGTTGACTCGCGTGAAAATAAATTGATAGGAGGGGTAAGTCGCTAAAGAGAAGAACTCACAGGAGAGGGACTCAATTGAGAGGAGAAGGAGAAGTCACAAGAAATAGGAAATCACGCAGAAAAGAGTCTTACCAGCAGTTGCGATCTTAAAGGAGAGGAATAGTCAGAGAAGGCAAGAGTTCACAGGGGAGTGGAAGTTGCAAAAAAGAAGAAAGCACACGGTAGGTAGAACTCACAAACGAGGAGAAGTCTCAAAAGTCATGAACTCGCACAGGAGAAGGACGCACATGAGATCAGCTTTCGCAGGGGAGTGGGAGAGGAAGTCACAAGAGAAAATAAAGCACACAGTGAGTGGTACTCACACGGGTGGAAAACTGGTACGGATGGGGAAGTCACAAGAGAGAAGAAATCACACAGAAGAGATACTCACAGGACTTAGGAACTGACACCGGTGGAGCAGTCACGAAAATAAATAACCCAGACAGGACGACAAGTTACACGAATGGAGAATTCATAGGGGAGAAGAATTCGCAAAAGAGAAGAAATCACTTCTCCTCTCACATGAGAGGAGAAGTCACAAGTGTGGGGAAATCCAAAAGGGAAAAGGTCGCAGGGGAGCAAAAGTCACAAAAGAGAAGAATGCACACAGTAGGGTATTAACATAAGAAAAGAATTCATAGGAAATTGGAGTCGTAATAGAACAGAAATCACACAGGAGGTTGACTCACACCAGAGCAAAACTGACAGGCGAAGGTTAGTTGCAGAAGAAAAAAATTCACAGGAGAAAACGCAAATGAGAGTAAAACTCTCACGGCAGGAGAAGTCACAAGAAAAACGAAATACAGGAGAGAAACTCACATCGACGGAGAACTCACAGGGAAGGGGAGGTCACAAGAGACAAGAAATCACAAGGTTGCGGAAGTGACAAAAGATAGGTACACACACAGTAACTTGTCGCACACAACAAGAGAACTCACAAGTGAGAGGAAGCCACAAAAGTCAACAACTCGCACAGAATGAGGACGCACGTGACATCTGAACTCACAGGGGAGGGGGAAACGAAATCATAATCGTAAAGACATTTTACAGGGGAGCGACTCACAGGTGTGGATAACTCACAGAAGAGGGATAGTCATAAACGCGAATAATTCACACAGAAGGCGGACTCACTCGTGAGTAGAACTTACATGTTTGAGGAAGTAACAAAAGAGGAGAAATCTTACAGGAGAAGGAGTCGCATGAGAAGATTATTCACAAGGCTGGGGAAGTCACACAAGAGAAGAAATCACACACGAGAGGGATTCTCATCAGAGGAGAGGTTAAACGGGAGACGAAGTCAACAAAGAAAAAAATTGACAGGGGACAGGAAGTCACAAAACATAAGAACGCACACTATAGGGGGCACTCACATAAGAATAGAAATCACAGGAGAGGGGAAATCAAAAGAGTAAAGAACGCATACAGGAGGAGGACGCACACGCAATCAGGACTCACAGGGGAGAGGAAGTCGCAAGGAAGAATAGCTCACACAGGAGGAGGACTCAAATGAGAAGAGAACTCACACGGGAGGGTAAGTCACAAGAAATAGAAACAAGAAAAAGACTTGCAGGAGTGAGAAACTCACGGTTGAATGAAGTAACAAAACAGAAAAAATAAAACTCCCATGACAGGAAAAATTACAGGGGAGGGCAATGCACAAGAGAAAAGAAATCACACAGGAGATAGACTCGCAAGAGTGGAGGACGTACAGGGAAGAGGAAGTCACAAAAGAAAAGAACTCATACAGGAGGGGGACTCATCTGAGAGGAGAACTTAAAAAGGAGGGGAAGTAGCAAATAAGACGAAATTATACAAAAAAGGAGTGGAGAACACACAGCAGAGGGGGCATCACAAAAGAAAATACCTGACACAGGAGGTTAACACACCTAAGAGGAGATCTCACGGGGATGGGAAGTCACAAAAGAGAAGAACGGACATGAGATAAGAACTAATAGGGCATGAAAAATCACACGTGACAAGAAATCACAGGAGAGGAGAAGTGATGAAAGAGAAAAACTCACGCAGGGGGTGGGCTCACATGAGAAGAGAACTGATAGGCGAGGGGATTTCACAAAAGAGATCAAATAACACAAGAGGGGAATCACATGAGAGGAGAACTAACAGGTTAGGGAAAATCCAAAGAGAGAAGTAATTACACAGGAGAGGTACTTACATGAAAGGAGAACTCACAAAAGTGCGACTCAAATATGACGAAACGTTACAGGGAGGGGAAGTTACCAAAAAAGAAATCGAGCAGGAGAAGGACTCTCGTGAGAAAAGAACTCACAGGAGACATTAAGTCACAATGACAAGAAATCACACAGGATAGGGACTCACAAGTGTGGAAAACTCACAGGCGAAAGGATTTTTCAAAGGAGATTAACTCACACAAAAGGGGGACACATATGAGATCAGAACTCACAAGGGAGGGGAAGTCACAAGAATGAAGAAATCACGCAGGAGAGGATCTCGTGAAAGAAGAAAACTGACAGGGGAGGGGAGGTCACAAAAACGAAGAACTCACACAGGACCGGGACGAACATGAGATCAGAACTAACAGGGCAGAAGAAGTCACAAGACAGAAGAAATCAAACAGGAGAAAAAGTCACAGGCGTGGAGAACTCACACGGGAGGGGGGAATTAAAAGAAATTGCACAATAAGGGGACTCTCGCGAAAGAAGAACTCACAGGAGAGAGGAAATCGCAAAATAGAAGAACTCGCACAGGAGACGTGCTGCCACGAGAGCAGAACTCACAGGGGAAAAGAAGTCGCAAATGACAAAAAATCACACAGGAGAGGGACTCACATGAAAGGAGAGCTCACAGCAAAGGGAAGTCAGAAACAATAAGAATTCAGAGAGGAGCGGAAATGACAAATGAGAAGAACGTAAAAAACGAGGGGGACTCACATAAGAAGAGAATTAACAGTCGAGGAGATGTCACAAAGGAGATGAACTTAAACAGGGGGGAGACGCATATATATATATATATTTTTTTAATTTTATTCTTTTTTTCTAAAAATAATAATACATGATGTTACATACTAAAATAAACTATACTATACACTATAATAAACTATACGAGACGCATATTAGATCAGAAGTCACAGGGGAAAAGAAGTCACAAGACAGAAGTAATCACAGAGGAGAGGTATTCACAGGAGCAGAAAACTGGCAGGGTAGGGAAAATCAAAAAGAAGAAGATCTCACAGAGGAGGAGGACTGACACGTGACGAAAAATACCAGGTCAGCGGAATTTGGAAATGTGAATATTTCAGAGGGGAGGGGAAGTCACAAAATAGAAAAAAGATATAAAAGATGGACTCACATGACATAAGGTAAGTCACAAAAGAAAAGAAATCACACAGGAGAAGGACTTGTAACACTGGAAAAGAAATAAGGAAAAGGAAGTGACAAAGCGACGAACTCCCACAAAAGGGGGACTAAAATGAAAAGAGCATTTGCCGAAGTAATGAAGACACAAAACAAAATAACTCATACAGGACTGGGACTCACACGAGACAAAAATTCACAAGGAGGGAAAATACCAAAAAAGAAGAAATTGCACAGTAGAGGGACTCTCATTTGAGTAGAATTCACAGGGTGCGGCAGCCACAAGTGAGAAGAAATTACACTGCAGAGGCACTCACAGGAAGGGAGATCTGAGAAGGCGGCAAAGTCACAGAAGAGAAGAAATCACACAAGAAAGGGACTTATTTCAGAGGAGAAGTCTCAAAAGTGGGGAAGTCAAAAAGGGAAGAAATTACAGGGGAGCAGAAGTTATAAATGAGAAGAACGCACACAGCAAAGGGACTCATAGAGAAAATAACTCATAGGGGAATGGAGGTTGACTCACATGAGGGGAAAACTGACAAAGGAAGTCAAGTCGCAAAAGAGAAGAACTCACATGAGAGGAGAAGTCACAAAGGGAGTACTCATGCAGGAGGCAAATTCACATCAGAAAAGATCTCACAGGGACCGGGAAAGTCACAATTAGAAAACTCACCTGAGAAGAGAACTCACAGGGGTGAGGAAATAACAAAAGAGAAGAAATCACACAGGGGATGGATTAACATGAGAGGAGAGCTCACAGGGAAGGAAGTCACAAAACAGAAAAATTCGTTGGAGAGCAGAAGTCACAAAAGAGAGGAACGCACACAGTCGGTGGACTAAGAGGCGAACTTACAGGCGAAGGCAAACCACAAAAATCAAAACTCACACGAGAGGCAGATTCACATGAATAGAAAACTGACAGAAAAGGGTCAGTCGCAAAAGTGAAGAACTCACAGGGAAGAGGAATTCACAAGAGGGAAGAAATCGCACAGGAGAGGGAGAGTCCAATGACAGGGGAACCCACAGGAGAAGGGAAATCACCAGAAAAAATCACACGGGAAACGAACTCACAGGAGGGGAGAAATCACAGGTGAGGGGAAGTCAAGAACAAGAAGAATTCCCACAGGAAATTTAGTGACGTAAGAGGACAACCACAGGGGTAGCGAAGTCACAAAAGAAAAGAAATTACGCAGGGGAGGGACACAAAGGTGTTGAATATTCACAGGTGGGGGGAAGTTACAAAATAGTAGAAATTACAAAGGAGAAGGACACACATTGTAGGAGAATTCACATTGGTGGGGAAGTTACATATGATACGAAATCACAGAAGAGTGGGCACACAGGAGCGGAGAATTCACAGTTGATGGGAAGTTACAAAAAAAAAGAACTCACACAAGAGAAGGACCCACATGGTAGGAGAAGACACAGGGGTTTGGAAGTCAAAAACGGAAGACCTCGCAGTGGAGCGGAAGTCAAACAAGAAAAGAACGCACACGGGAAGAGGTCTCACATGAGAGAAGAAATCACAAGAAGGGGAGGTCGCAAATAATGAAATCACAAAGCAGAGGGACTCGCACGAGAGGAAAACCCACACCGGTGAGGAAGTCACAAAAGATACGAAATCACAGAGCAGAGGGGCTCACAGGAGTAGAGAAATCACAAGGGAAGGCAAGTCAGAAAAGAAAAGAACTCGCACAGGACTGGGACGCGCAAAAGAGGAAAACTCTCACAGGAAAAAAAACTCGCATGAGAGGACAACACACTGCGGAAGTTATATCACAAGAAACAAGAGATCAAATGGAATATAGAACTGGCAGGAGACAAAAAGTAATAGTAGAGAAGAGCTCACACAGAAAGGGAATACACATGAGAGAACAACTCACAGCGTAGGAAAAGTCGCAAAAGAGAAAAAGTCATACACGAGAGGGACTCACAGAAAATCTCGAGACTGGAAATCATACAGGAGAGGTACTCACAGGAGTGGAGAACTGACAGGGGAGGGGAAGTCACAAAGTAGAAGAATTCAGACAGGAGGGGAATCACTTGCAATAAAAGTCACAGGAAAGCGAAAGCCGCAAAAGAAAATAACTCATACTGGAGAGGATCTCATATGAGATGACAGCTCACGGGGGAGAGAAAAAGTCGCAAAAGAGAAGAACTTACACAAAAGGGGGAATGAAATTAAATAAAACCTCACAGAAGAAGGAAACTTACAAGAGAAAAGAAACGACACAAGAGAGGGACCTAAATGTGAGGAGAACTCACAGGAAATGGAAGTCACAAAAAAGAAGTAATTACACAGAAGAGGGACTCAAATGAAAGCAGAATTTATAGGGAAGGCTAAGTGACAAGACGAAATCACACAGGATAGGGAGTCACATAAGAGGATATGTCACAAAAGAGATGAAATCACACATTAAGAGCATGTACATGAAATCAGATTTCACAGCGGAGAGGAAGTCACACGAGAGTGAAAATCACACAGGAGAAGTACTCGCAAGAGTGGAGACCTCACAGGGGAGGGGGAGCCACAAAAAAAACTCACAGAGGAGTGGACTCGCATAAGAGGAAAACTCACAGTGAAGGGGAAGTTAGAAGAGACAAGAAATCACACAGGAGAGACTCGCAGCAGTGAACTGACAGGAGGGGGTAAGTGATAGGAGAGAAGAACTAACAAAGGAGGGCAATGCCTATAAGATTAAAACTCACAAGCGAAGGGTAGTACCAAAAGAGTCGAAATCACACAGGAGGGGACTCACATGAGTGGAGAACTCGCAGTGAAAGGGTAATCACAAGAGAGATGAAATCCTACAGGAGAGGGTCTTTCGAGAGTGGTCACTCACAGGAGAAGGGTGACTCACATGAGAAAGGGAATTGCAGGGTAGGGCAACTAACAGGAGATAAGAACTGACACAGAAGGGGACAAACATCACAGGAGAACTCACAGGGGAGGGATACTCACAGGAGAGGAAGACTTACATGGAAGGCAAAAAGAAAGTCACGGGGGAAAGGAATTCACATATGTGGAGTACTCACAGGAAGGGAAGGACTCATCGGAGAGGTTTATTCGCACAGGAGGAGAATTTACAGGAGAGGAAGACTCGCGTTTAAGGACAATTCACAGGGAAAGGGAAATAACAGGAAACTGGGACTCACCGGAGAGGAGAACTGTCAGGGGAGTGGCACTCACTGGAGACGCCGACTCACAGGAGAAAACGTGCAGGGGAGGAAAACTCGCGGAAAGGTCGCACAGGAGAGGCAAACTGACATAGGAATGGGAGTTACAGTACACATGGTCTCACAGGGAAGAGAGCTTAAAAAAGAGGGAAAATGGAGGAAAATCCGGACAAAGGCAGGAGTCACAACGAAGAATACTGAGAGGGAAGGAGATACTCACAGGAGAGGGGACGAAAAGGGGAACAGGATTGCAGAGAAGGAAAATTCACAGGGTAGGAGACTCAAAGAAAAGGAGGAATCACAGCAGAGAGAGTAATCAAAGGAGAAAAGGAATCAAAGAGAACAACTCACAGGAAATTAAACGCATCAATTAGAAGGAAGCACGGTAGAGGAAACGAACAGGCGAGGTGGACTCAGAGGAGAGGGGGAATCACACAGAGTGGAACTCACAAGGCAGGGAAATTCATAGTAGTGGGGGAGCCAAGGGATAAGAGAACATCACAGGGGTGAAGAACTCACAAGAATCATAATATCGCATGGAATACAAACTGACCCGAGAGGAAGGCTAACAGAGGAGGTGAACTCGCAGAAGAGGTTCATTCACAAAAAGCAAAACATCGCAGAGGTCGTGGCCTCACAGGGGATTTAAATGAGAGGAGAACTCACAGAGGTTTAAAAGTCACAGAAGAAAAGAATTGACACAGGCGGGGAGAAGTGCCAAAATAGAAAAAACCATACAAGAGAGAGATCCGAATAGCAGGACAAGGAACAGGAGAGAGAAAGTTAGAAGAAAGAAGATCTCACAAAGTGAAATCTCATGAGAGAAGAACTCATAGGGAAGGGAAATTTGCAAAAGAGAAGAACTCGCAGTTGACGTGACATACGAAGGATCTTACATGAAAGACGAACTCGCATGGGAAGGGGACTTGCAAAAGAGAACAACTTACAGAACAGGGGAAGTCACACGAGAGAAGAAATAAAACAAGAGAGGAAGTCACAGGACTGGAAACCTGAGAGGGGAGGGCAATTAATAGTAAAAGGGGAACCACAGGATAAGAGGTCATTACAGATGTGCAGAACTCACAGGAAAGGGGGACGGACTCAGAAGACAGGGAGAAAGAATTACAGGAGTGGAAAATTCACAAGGGTGAGGAAGTCACAAAAAACCAGACAGAAAAGGGAGTCATATGAGAGAAGAACCCACAGTGGAGGAGGAAAATCGCAAAAGAAAAGAACTCACAGGGGAGGAGAATTCACAAAACAAAAAAATTCACGCAGTGAGTGGATTCACATGAGAGGAGAATTCACAGGGGAAGGAAAGTCACCAACGAAAAGAAATCGCACAGCAGAGGGACCAACGAAAACAGACAACTGACCTGAGAGAGGAAGTCACAAAAGAGAAAAACTCGCACAAAAGAGGAACACGCATAAGCTCAGAAATCACAAAGAAGGAGACGTTACAACAGACGGTAAACCACACACGAGAGGTATTCACAGGAGTTTAAAATTTACAGGGAGAGGAAGTCACAAAAGAGAAGAACTCACACAAAAGGGGACTCACATAAGAGGAAAATATGCAATGGTGGGGGAATCAAAGAAGAAGATGATTCATACAGAAAGAGGACTCACAGACGAAGAAGACTCGCATCAAAGGAGGAATCTCAGGAAACATTAGAAGAGATGGGAATTCACAGAAGAGAAGAGCTCACAGGAGAGGAGAACTCGCAGGAGAGAGGAACTCACAGAGTAAGCGAAATTAGAGGGTAGGGGTCTCAGAGGTAAGAGAGACTCACAGGAGAAGGAGCAGTCACATCAACGAGGGAATTGCAGGGGAGGGGAACTAACAAAAGAAAAGAACTGACACAGGAGGAGGACTCGCATCAGAAGAGAAATCACGGGGGAGGGCTACTCACAGTGGCATAGTACTCACAGGAAAAGAAGAGACTCACAGGAGATGTTGATTGGTACAGGAGCAGGATTAACATCAGAGGAAGACACACGATAAAGGAAAACTCACGGGGAAAGGCACACTAACAAGAGAGTGAGACTCACCGGAGAAGAGAACTGTCAGAATAAGGGCACTCACAGGAGACGGCGACTCACAGGAGAAAATTCACAGGAGAGGAGGACTTACAGGAAAAGAGAAGTCACAGGAGAATGGAACTCACAGGGGTGTAGTACTCACAGGAAAGGAAGAGATTCACAGGATATGTGGATTAATACAGGAGAAGGATTCACATGAGAGAGAGACGAACGGCAAAGAAAATTCGCAGGGGAGGAAGTTTTGCGGGAAAAGAGAACCCACAGAGCACGAGGGCGCACAGTACAAGTAAATTAATACGGGAAGGGGACTTAAAGTAGACTTGGACTCACAGGAGAAGAGAACTCACAGTAGAAAAAAATCATAGTTGATGAAGTTTCGCACAAGAGGAGGACTTACTGGATAGGAGGACTTGCAGGACTCACAGCGCAAAGGGACAACACGAGAGGAATAACTCACAAAAGAAGGCGACCCATATGAAAGAAAAATATACAGGAGATAGGAAGTCAGAATAAAAAAAGAACTCGCTCAGCGGGGAGAATTACATGCAAAAAGAACGCACAGAGCAGGGGAAGCCGTAAAAGAGATTTTCTCGAACAAGAGGGTCAATAACTTGAGAGAAGAACTCACAGGGAAGGAAAATTACATAAAAAAAAGCACACAAGCGAGGGGAAGTCACTAAAGGGAAGAAGACGCAGGGGACTCACATGAGAGGAAACTCAACGGGAAGGGGAAGGCACAAAAGTGGAGAACATACACAGGAGGGGACTCACTCTCTCGGAGAACTCACAGAAAATGGGAAGTAGCAAAAGAGAAGAACTGATACTGGAGGGGAACTCACACACGAAGAAAAGTCACAGAGCAGGGGAGACGAAATATAGAAGAACTCGCAGGGCAGGGGTACAAAATAAGAAACGCAAACAAGAGGGGGACTCACAAACAATGAGAACTTACAGGAACTCAAAAAAGACTGGAAATTACACCGGAGAGGTACTCACAGGAGTCAAAAACTGACAGGGAAGGGAAAGTCACAAAATAGACGAAATAACACAGGAGAGGGACTCGTAACAAATTACAACTCACAGGGGAGGAATGTCACAGAGGAGGAATGGCATATAAAGAAAGAAATCACACAAGAAAGGGGCTCAAAACGTACGGGGAAGGCGAAGTTACGAAAGACAAAAACTCGGACAGGAAGAGGACACAAATAAGGTCAAAAGTCTTAACGGCTGGGAAGTCACAAAAAAGTGAAAACACACAAACAATGTACTCCCAGAAATGGAGAACTGAAAAAGGAGGGGAGGTCACAAAGAGAAGAAATCAAAACGGAGATGGACTTACATAAGAGGACAACTCACAGGCGAGACGAAGTTGCATAGAGAACAACTCACAGGGAAGGAGAAGTTATAAAATACAAGAAATCACACACTAGAAGCACTCACAGAAATGGAAAAACTATAAAAAGATGAAGTCATAAAAAGAAGAGCTCACACCGCAGTGGGACGTACATTCGATCAGAACTTACAGACGAAGGGAAGTCACAAAGACTTGAAATTGCAAAGAAGAGGTGCTCACAGGAGTGGAGAACAAGTAGGGTACAAGAAGTTACAAAAAAAAGAACTCACACAGGAGGGTACTCACATGAACTGATAACTCCCAGTGAAGGAGTAGTCACAAAAAAGATGAAATCACACAGTAAAAAGGACTTTCTGGAGTGGAGATTTGGCAGGAAAGGGAAAGACACAAACGAGAAGGTCTCACAGAGGAAGGAAATTCAGAAGATAGGAGAACTCACATCGGAGGGGGACCCGGAAAAGAGAAGAACTCAAAGAAGAGGCTAAGATACAAAATAAGGAAATCACAAACGAGAAAAACTCTTACGAGATGAAAACTCACAGTTTGAGGAAGTCACAACAGAGAAGAAATCAGACAGGATAGGAACTCGCATGAAATGTGAATTCACAGGGGCAGGGAATATGCAAAATCACACAGGGGAGGGACAAGGACACATCACAAGAGAACTCGAAGGAAAGCGGAAATCACATAGGAAAGGGACTCATAGCAGTTAAGAACATACAGGGAAGAGCAAATCACAAAAACGAAGAGGTCACACAGGAGAGGGATTCAAATGAGAGGAGAACTCCGAAGGGTGGGAAAGACACACAACAAAAGAACTCACACAGGAGGGGAACTTAAATGAGACAAGAAATCACAGGGAGTGAAAGTTACAACATAGAAGAAATCGCACAGGAGACAGAGTAAAATGAGAAAAGAAGTCAATAGGGCGGGGAAGTCAAAACGTTACAGGGGAGCGCAAGGCATAAAAGAAATGAACGCACATAGGGGCAGGACACACATAAGAGGAGAGATCGCAGGCGAGGGAAAGTCACAGAACAGAAAAACTCACACAGGAGGTGGACCCATATGAAAGAACTCACAGTCAAGGAAAGTGAGAAAAGAATTCACACAGGAGGCGGACTCATTCGTGAATAGAATTTACATGTTTGAGCAAGTAACTA
>JANSTR010144499.1:0-11582 GCA_025434805.1 Antipathozoanthus remengesaui | reverse complement strand
CACTCATGATGTTTAGGGATAAAAAAGACCCGAACCCCCTTCTTGAGTGCTCTCGTCACTTCCTAAGTGCTTTATTACTGTACGGAGCACGAGAAAAGCTGTTCTATTAGCTTTATAATATAGTCCAACTTCTCCATATTCATTTTGTCGATTTGTGTTTCGCTTTGTGACTTACTTGTATTTGTATGTTTGCCTGGTGATCGACTTTAGAAACTATGCTGTTTACTTCTGAAGCAGAGAACTTGGCAAATCTTGGTTCAGATTTTTTCAGGATCTCCATTGTAGTAGACTGAGTCGGCAATTGAAATAGTGCATTCAAAGTCTTCTTCATTTTCCCATGAAGTCAAAATGTAAAGAAAAGTCGGACATGTCACACTAGGGCGCCATTTCGGTATTCTCCAGGAATTTGACAAAGTAATAATTGTCATGGTAACTATGCTTTATACTGTGATGGAGCACGCTTTTGGACCAATCAGAGCGAGTGTTATATCAAATCTATATTATAAAGATTATACAAATACATACATCTGCACATACACATATTCACATACTGATAAACAAACATAATACAGTGAGAAGACAGATGTTAGTATTGATAAAAATGCCTCTAACCGTGTGTTCATTCCCTTTCTTCTTTGTAGTATAAAAGGACAACACTTCATTTGTCTAAAGGACGAAGAGAATTAAATGGACTCTGCATCGGTTGGATTTCTTAACGATAATGACGTGAAATTGTAAATATAGTACCCAACACCTCCCTTTTCGATTCATCTTATCGCAGCATCAAAATCCTTGTAGAAACATGATAAATATTAAAGTCCTCACCTTTTCTGATTGTTAGCAATGTTCTGTTTCTCTTTCATTATGCTCCTTATTCGACGTATATAACTAGTAAACTAATAGTTTTGTGAAACAAGCACAAATCTCGCCCAGAAGATAGAAATGCTTCGGGCTGTTTTTATTAATAATCTTACTAGTCAGTTGCCAGGCAGCTCCAGTGCTCTCAGATCCTTTCGTACACAGCTTACCGTAATACGCTGATGGAATTAGTATTTTGAGTAAACTCCAGAGTTGGGAAGATATAAGAGACTTCATTTAATTTAAATTGATAGTGTTTATTGATTTTATTGAGTTGTGTTCAGTATTCTCTTCTCTTGTCTTCTTAATGGTCACTTGTAACATTTCTTGTGCATTTACTAAGAATAAATGAAGCACAAAGTGCAATTTTATCAAGAATACATTCGGCGAGTTATCCTTTAAATGTAGCATCAAATAATAATTTAATGGCAAGCCACTGAATAAACACTAGGCTCATCCTTCGACACCGAGCATGTAATGCTTTGCTTATCCCAAGTCCCACAGTTCGCGACAGTTCAAGGTAAACAATCTGACACGTAAGATTGTAGACTCCGCCAAATCTGTTTTACATTTGATCCATTGAGTTAGTCTCATCCACTTGGTTCATTGAATCCATTTGGTCCATCCTGTCCATGCTATTTGCCCTTGCAATGTTCGACCTCTTCTGTACTTTATCAAAGCTCTTTGCCACGGAATTTTGGACGCAGATTTTCCGTCCTGTGAACAAGCTGTTCAGAGAATGGAAACATTCAGTACAAGAAAACCAACTGCCAATGACAGTCAATAAAACAAATGGTCGATCAGTTGGTAGATTAGCCGATCGATTAACTAACTAATCGATTAATATCTATTAAATTAAAACACATGATAATATGGGAGTTAAGAGCAACGTGCATGTATCAAAACGGTTTTGCCAAGTTATTCAACATCAAACTTGCTGAGATGGTTTGATATTGTTAGGCTCTGTTGTTTCTCGGTCTTCTAAGGACGATAATCAACCAGATACTCCATAACTAGCAAAATTATACATTTCTTAATGAATTTTATATAAGAAAGACTTAACACTATGGTCTTGAGCATACTCCATTGTTGTACACTGAGACCACTGTCATGATCACATCAACACGTCAGAATAACTGTTTATCAAATATTGAATTTCTGGTAATCTTATTGGCTCTCTACTCACGGTATAAATCATATCTTTTGTAGTTTGTCCGAATATGGAAACTGACAACTTTATCATAGAAAATTTCCCCTCAAAATGGCTAAAAACTTGAGCCGGTAGAAAATAAAATGTTTTCCAGTCCTTTGTATTTAATAAAACTTCGCACCTCGTCCGCTATCTAAAAGCTCATATCCAACAAGCGTAAGTGGAATGATTGTTAAATATTCGCCTGCTAAAGTTGGGGGCGAATGCTGGTAAACTGACAAAATTTCCATACTTACAGCACAAGGAAGAAACCAGTCACTTTCTACGACCAAACAACTAGTTTTACAGTCAACGAAGAAGTGAAATAAACCCTTGCCATCTACAACTGTCCTTGCTTTCTGCAAGTCTCTAATTTTGATTGACGTTTTATGGAACAAACCCAATTGTAATGTACTGCAATGTACATGTATTGCCTAAGTTACCTAATTCAATGTACATGCATTAAATAAGTTACCTAATCCAATGTACATGCATTACCTAAGTTGCACGCATGTAATATGCATTGCCTAATATGCACACAAACAACGTGCACAAACCGAATATGCATTTCTAAGATGAACAAACAGAACATTCATTACCAAAGATGCACACGCATAACTTGCATAATCTACGCACTATATGCATTATTCCTACGATGCACACTTACAACATGCATCCATTAACAGCTCCACAACACATGCATTACCTGGCATCTACACAGAACATTCATCACCTAACATCAACACACACAACATGCATTGCCAAACAGCAACACACTACGTGCATTACATGACATGAACAACATACATCACCAAAATGAATGGTTTCACATTTTTAAATCATCGTGCGCTCACTAACAGCACCTACGCAATTCCCCACCTCAGAGTACTTACCTGATCTTGCAGTCGAGTCCTCTGCTTGAATGAACTTCACCGAACCTCCCCACCTCAGAGTACTTACCCTATCTTGCAGTCGAGTCCTCGGCGTGAATCAACCTTCACTGAATCTCCCCACGTCAGAGTACTTACCCAATCTTGCAGTTCAGTCTTCGGCGTGAATGAACCTTCACTGAATCTCCCCGCTTCAGAGTACTTACCCGATCTTGCAGTCCAGTCTACGGCGTGAATGAACCTTAACCCCATCTCCCCTCCTCAAAGTACTTACCCAATTCTTCTGCAGTCGAACCCCCGGCGTGAATGAACCTTAACCCTATCTTCCCACCTCAAAGTACTTACCCGATTCTCCTGCAGTCCAGTCCACGGCGCGAATGAATCTTCACTGAATCTCCCCGTTTCAGAGTACTTACCCGATTCTCCTGCAGTCCAGTCTATGGCGTGAATGAACCTTAACCCCATCTCCCCTCCTCAAAGTACTTACCCGATTCTTCTGCAGTCGAACCCCTGGCGTGAATGAACCTTAACCCTATCTTCCCACCTCAAAGTACTTACCAGATTCTCCTGCAGTCCAGTCCACGGCGTGAATGAATCTTCACTGAATCTCCCCGTTTCAGAGTACTTATCCGATTCTCCTGCAGTCCAGTCCTCGGCGTGAATGAATCTTCACTGAATCTCCCCGTTTCAGAGTACTTACCCGATTCTCCTGCAACTCAGTCCTCGGCGTGAATAAACCTTAACCACATCTCCCCATCTCAAAGTACTTACCCGATTCTTCTGCATTCAAGTCCGGCTTTACAGACCCCACACGCTTCGTTCTCAGTGTGGCGGAAGAAATCGAAGATGCTTGCACGACCACAGGTAGCCCCCTCACTCAGTTTAGGTATGCACACCTTTGCAAAGCGGCTGATATCTGGTTGGGACTGGCAGCACATTTCTGTTTCTCTTTTGTTCGGCCGACAGTTAGACTCGTCCTGGCAAAATGTACCTTGGATAAAAAGTACAGTTGTTATTTTGTTACATTTACGATTACTGCTGTAATTATCGATATTGTTACCACTACTGTTGTTATTACCATTACCAACACCGATTCCGTTACCAACTTCATTACACTATTACCATAGCCATTGTCAATATTAATGCCATCGCAATTAGCACATTACTACTATTACCATTACCAGTACGTACGGCTACAACTACAGTGTTTTTCTTTAGGTTTAGTATGGAAGGTACACCAAGTGGGAAAGGAGGTAGAGCCAGTGAGGAAAGGTGGTACAATGTACCCATGTGCCGGCCTTAAGAAAAACACTGAACTACTATTATCATTTTTAATTTTATCACCATTACTATTGCCATCGTAATTATCATTATCAGTAGCATTATACAAGTGCCACCACCAACTGCATTACGATCACCATTACCTGATTTGTAACTTCTTATTACCGAACTGCGGTATTTATCGAATCAATACTAATTTTGATCAGAATTGCAATTGCCGTTTCTTGAATTGTAATATTAACTCCTTTTTTGTTGCTATTACCACATGCAGTAATTTCCATTAGCTGTATCCATGTCCGATTTATAACTATTGTACCAAGACCTTTCTAGTGTTGGTTTGTAGACGAAAATTTTTAGTAGCATGTAGTATGCATTTCTTACTAAGTTCGACAACTTCATTCAGTCAGAAGGAGTTGTACGTGCCTAACTAATTTCAAAGCTATTGTTTATTGTCAACAGGGCTCTTGTTCGCTGCCGTATACAAGTAAATAGCGTCGGTTGTACAAATCATTTTGGATTGTAATTAAAAATTAAAACTGGAATAGAAACTATAAAGTAGAAGTCAGTGGTGTCGGTGTGGTGACTTAAACCAGCCAGGTGGTACCTTGAGCAAACCAAGCGTGTTCCTATAAATTCACCAGATACCGAAATACACCCTTCACGTAACATGTGACACTATCACCATTAATATCACTATTATCATTATCTATATTACTATAATTGCTATATTACTATTCCATTGCTATTAACGTCACCGTTGCTATTATTCGATATCATTAATTTTGGTTTACTACTATCATTACCATAAGTACTATTTGATATGAATACAAGTTTATCGTTCTGCTATGTTGACGCGATGACGCGCAGACATTTCAAAAAGCAGTTGCTTCGTTAAAGATAGGGAAAGTATTGAGTAGTGTTGAAGCAAGGAAGATTGACACTGAGGTCGCCTTGTATACGGAGGAGGAGGGGGTGGGGTGGTGTAGTATCTAGCTTACCGTGCCCGGATTTTCTACTGTTGGTCCTTATTGTACAGGTTGCAACCCTTACTTTGACTGGCGTTACAATTTTGAGTATTTACATCGTATGCTGACGGTGTACACGATCTAATGAACCTGTGATTTCGTTCAAAATTATCTCATATGGATTAACTCTTGATTTACTTCACAGGTCGCTCAAGCTCTGAATTGGTTTAGAATACAGAGTTTATAAACAATTAGAGTTTTTATTCAGTGAAATGAAAAAAATAAACATCTTTTTCTAGAAATTATTTGCCTTCTGTATGTCTTTTTACCTTCATACAAAATCTGGACTCAACCTTCCATTAACGAATTTTCCTCCTTCCCTGTAGTAAGAGAAGGTTGCAAGAAATGGCTGATTACTCTAAAAACGTTGTCGAGAGGCCGGAGCAAACATTTTACATGCACAGATACTTCAAAAAGTGCAAAAAGATGTTTATCGCTCATACAAAATTATCAAATATTGGACCCTCGTATTATAAGCTAACTCGGAGTTTGCTCAACCTGTGTTTACTACACAAAAAATATCATTTACTGCAAAATGATGAAAACGAGTATGAAGCAAAAGGTATATAACCGTAGATAAGCGTAGATAGCCGTAGATAAGCGTAGATAAGCGTAGATAACCGTAGATAGCCGTACCTGCGCTACCCGGCATGGAATTGAGGATACATCGGCCCCAGGTACATCTGTATGGCCGGCCATTCTTGTTCTCACACTGACCGTCCTGTGAACATAGTGAGCCTGGGGCGAGATGTTTCTTGCACTGACTGGATATTGCGTCACAGTACGAGTGTTTTCCGCATTTATTGTTGGACGTACATTGAGGCTGTAGAAGTGTAATTAGGAATTAGATTTACTTATAATTTATTGCTACCTTAGCACTGATAAAGTGTAGCTTTAATTACTTGAAGTATCGACATAAAATGATGCTGTTCAAGAAAGCCTGACCGAATTGATCATGTGACTTTGCCGACCCTTTCAGATAATCGCGCAAGTGCGAGGTCCCCCCTTGGCCTTTCTTGATTCTTTCACGAAAGAATATCTTGGTGTAAAAACAAATACCCGAGCCAACTGCTAATATAGCGAAACCGATGAAGAAGAATGCGGAGGCAAAAACTGAATAGGAAAACAGATTGGAGCAAGATGCCGAGACAAATGTTGAAATCAGGTATGTTTACCAGTTTGTTTTGACTAATTCACAGTACTAAGCTACTTGTTTCAACAGTGTACTAAAATTGGCTAGTTAGTCAGTTAGCTTGCTATCCAGTTAGCTTGTTAACCAGTTAGTTTGTTAGTTCAAGTTAGTTACCGAGTTATTCAGTTTGCCGGTTAACCAGTTAGTTTGTTAGTCAGTTAATTTGTTAGCCCAAGTTAGTTAGCGAGTTAATCAATTTGTTAACCAGTTAGTTTGTTAGACAGTTTGTTAGCTAGTTCAGTACAGCTTGGTAGCCAGTTGGTTAAGTATTTCTAAAGTGTAATGTTTTACCACTCCAAGGTGGACAGAGGTCTCACGACCTATTTGGAGCTGGTTTTCGAGGGCTTACGGTTTCAATAAGGCCTGATGGTCTACCAAGGTGTCAGGGAAAAGGCAGTACCTTCTTCTCCGTTATTAGTTATCAAGATCCCGAGAGTTGGTCCGACCAAGATTTGAAGATCGGCGATCAATCCACAAGGCATTTTGGTATAAGTCATAGTCTCTTTTATTGTCTTTTGATAAGATCACAGTGAACAAGTTTGCACGCAGGAGTCACCACACAATGACAATGATCTCCCATTGCAGAGATTCAAACAAGATACGGCATTCAATACACCGGCCAAAATAAAAACAGTGACCAACTAAATTGCTCCGTTAGCCCTGACAACAATGAAAGATTTTACTGAAACGGTATAAAATCTATTTAAGAATATATGAAGGTTTTAAAGTGTTCCGATACTGGATACAGGTACCAGTTGAGACGGCTGGTGATGATTAGCTTGTTTTTTTCTGTGGATGACAAGTCGACCTGATTTACTGCATCTTAAACTCTTCGCTATATTTTAACCTCTCGCGTTTCTCTTTTTTGTTTCACCTCTGCAATGATTGTAAAAAATGTTCCTCGGTGTAGACGCAAAGAACGGATAAAGCTCATTCATGGATCAGAAAACCCGAGATATCGAAAATGGGTCACGATGTCTAGATAGCGTTAAAACAACAACACTGTTTAGTGCGTTTGTGTTTCAAACCGGACTACCGGGTGGGGAGTGTCAACATCACTGGCGCCACAATCACATGTCGTACACATTCTCAAGATATCGGGGTGGGTTTGGTGTGCATTTCTACATTGTCCAAAACGGACAATTTTAAGCTTTGTCATGAGGTTGCAGCAAGAGTATAGGCGCATGGTTTCCCTTTCATAACTGACGTAGTAAGGGAAAAGATTGTTTGTGAAATTTCGCTTTCATTCAGTTTGGTCTTTGCTATATAAGAGGTATATTGAAATAACAAGTTCTAAGAAAACACAAATTATTGCCTGCTCCTGTGTTGTACTTCAAGTACCGCCTGGGGCAAATCGCTTTGTTATAACGGAATCTTTACCTTCTTCTCAGCCACTGTCCCTTGTCCGTACAACGACAACATTATGTACCATCCAAAAATATCAAAATCACAGCAATTCAATATAATGGCTGAAAAGCAAAATATCTCACCTTCTCGTCAATTTCATTGAGTTTCAGCTGCATGGGCCCAAATTGGAACATCATCTTTCTGAAATTTTCCTTCGCTTCCTTGGAATCCTTTCCTTTCTTGTCGAGGGTTGCTATGGTCTGTATGCTCTTGGATATGAATTTAGGGTTTGTCTTGTTTTCTGTGGAGACAGTCTCCTTTTCTACGGTGTAGGTTTTAAATCCTCCTCGTGTGGAGTTATGAGATTTTGTTCTTGTTTTAACTTTGAGTTTCTTACCGTCGGAATCAAGCAGTTGTCCTTCTTTCCCACCCGGCATAGCCGCACCGCCAGTAAAAACCGCTTGACGAAGTCTCTTCATTTGATTCTGAAGATTGCCAAATACATCAGGACTAATGATTGGAATCTGAAGAGCAAGGCCAAACGGGTTGCCGAAAGTAAAACCAAAAGGCTGTCGCGGTTTTTCTTCTCTTTTATCCTCGTCCATCTCCGAGTTCATGTCAATGACTTCATTTTGTTTCGTAGTTCTTTTCTTGCCTTCACTTGGAATTGTAATAAGAGCTAGAAATATTAAGGTAATTGCGAGCTTCATTTTGAGGTCGTTTCAACGTTGTTCGAGTTTCCGATTGTTTACAACAAAAATATTATCACAAGTACTTTTTCCAGTTCCGTCTGATGTCATAACAGCTCATATGTCAGACAGGTTCTCGCCATAAACGTTCATTCGCCCCTTGTGGTTCAATTATTCAAACCACAGGTAGATTTCAACTCGCCTGCTCTTTTCCCGTACCTGTAGTCTTTGGATAGTTGTCCTGCAGGTCCTCAAATTCTAACATTTCAAATCAAGCCAATCTGAGATTGGAAAATGATAAAGAAACTTGCGTTTTCTTTGGTGTCCTTACATTGAATATATATTTGTTGTATTATTACTTACGCCAGTGATCAATAAATACGAGTCTTATTCAATGTGTTTTCCAGCCCCGCTAAAATAAGCAATGAAATTTTAAAAACACAATTAACATTACGAGAACTTCAAAGTAATGTCGACTAAACATAATTTATTAGCGTACACAGTTCCGCTATCAAAACTGCGAACCATGAACAAAGCATTTAGGCTCCTCGCATTTTCCTAGATGTTTGTATACTGATACCACCCTCCCCCTGCAATTCTGTAGTTTTTGAAGAATGATCTCGAGTAAGTGTCGCTGGAAAGCTGGAAAGTCTTGGTTTTTAAGATATATTTACAATAATACCACTTACTAAGTTGTACTCTTCCACGATACATAGTTTACTAATCACAAGCAGGCAATAAATCAATATGAGAATTATTCCTATCTAACAAGAGAGCACTGGTTTACAACAAACCCTGGTCAAAATTGTCTATACATTCTTGTGGGGAGTGGTATGAGGCACTGTTGGAAAGTTCCCGTAATGCAGTTAGAAGTAATATTTCAAAAACGAGTACGAGTGTTTGAATGAGGGTTCCAAACACCGAGAAACTATGAATGAATGCACGAGGCCGCAAAGCGGCCGAGTGCTTTTATTATTTCAAGGGGTTTGGAATCCCCATTCAAACACGAAGTACGAGTTTTTGAAATCGATCAAATAGACGTGTTGATTGCACTGTTCATTACACAATGGAACTGAATAGACAACTCTCGCGGGATCGTTATGGATATGCTGATTAAGAACAACTTTATCCCTAGAGTTTGAAATTGGTTCAAACACTCTCCAGGATCGTTATGAATATGTTTAGACGGGGTTTCAAGACTCATCCACCTGACCAAATCAGGCTCCCTGATTTGTTTGAAATGACATGAATAATTCATGAGTTTGAGAAGTAATATTTCAAAAACGAGTACGAGTGTTTGAATGGGGGTTCCAAACACCGAGAAACTATAAATGAATGCACGACTGACTGGGTTTCAAGGCTCATTCACCTAACCAAATCTGGCTCTCTGATTGGTCTGAAATCACATGAATAATTCATGAGTTTGAGAATGTTCCTTCTCAAACTGATTAATTATTCATGTGATTTCAGACTAATCAAAGAGCCAGTTTTGGTCTGGTGGCTGAGATTTGAAACCCCGTCTAAACATATTCATAACGATCCTGGAGAGTATTCTATTCAGTTCTACTGTTTAATTAACAATGATCGAGTGAGAAGTTATTTGAGAAACTCGTACTTCGTGTACGTACCTCGGAACAATAAATGCACTCAACCGCTTCGCGGCCTCGTGCATTCATTCATAGTTTCTCGGTGTTTGGAATCCCCATTCAAACACTCGTACTCGTTTTTGAATATATTATTAACCGATCCAGAAACGAAAATAGGACTTGGGATGTCAACCCAAACGATGTTAGAAAGCAGCTTTACAAGTACTAATTTTAAATCAACGAACAATACACAGGCAGTGGGTACAAGCTGTGGTGTGATTCAGATAATGTATTTTCCTAATCGCATTGCTTCTTGGATGAAATAAAGTGACCATTGTCCAAAAACAATAACGTTCGGAAGATTGTTTAAAATGATGGATTGTCTAAAACACTCAGAAGAGCACTGCCTGCTGGGACAGTTTGGGTGGACAGACCCAGTCCTTTTATTGGTTTCTAATTCGGTCAATACGTGCTCAAACTCTTATTAAGCACTCTATAAATATAAAAATAATATTACTCGTTGTTTTAAGATATATGCTACTTATTTATTATTTATTTCGCTAAAGTTCTCAGCTTCGTCAGTAGATACCCGCCATATTGAAAGTAAACTAATTATAGACTCCGTATGTGATACACAAAATGACCTCACGACTTAAGTAATGTATATAAATGATCGGTTATTTGTATTGCAATGTAGATGGAATATGAACCAGGGGACTGGGTTCCCTGGCACGGTGCCTACCATGGATCGGATTACGCATATATGTTCGGCAAACCGCTTCTAAAGCATCACGGGAACTCCAATAACACCGAGGTGATTTTCAGCCGTAAGTACATGGAGCTGTGGAGTAACTTTGCAAAGACAGGGTAAGAAAAACGCATTGGTTGCTTCAACTCTTAGAATCTTTGAATAAGCGCAAGGAATGGCGGGTAGACCACCGGTTTCCAGTTTGAACAGGATACTGAGAAGAGATAGTGGTCGACTTTTAACCACCATAGCAGCCCTATGTTGAATTGCTGGGGTTTTTGTTGGGGCACCATGGTGCACAGTCTGCTTTCTATAAGTGCAATGGCAGCAACGCAGTTTTTGTTTAAGGAAAATGTCCCCTGCGACCAACTCTTATCGAGAAGTGCGTAGGTTCTTTCAAGTTACCCGATAGAAGGTCGAGAGACTAGACCAACGGCTTAACGTCCCTGTCCACGGACGGTGTGGCGAAAGAAGGTCACACAGAGTTCAACCTTCGACCAGGCCGGAGATTGAACCCGGGACCTCTTGGTTGGCAGTCAGAGATCTTACCAACTGTGCCAACCTCGCACACCTCAGGACCGTTTTCTGCCATTGTTCAATAAAGACAAAACTAAAATTGTGAACAAGAAAAGTTCGAGTGAGTGTTACGTGTGCCCATCTTAATCAAAATAAAGTGATCAGGGGCCTTGCGTTGATGAACACTGAAAGAACATTTGAGACAAACAAAAAGAAGATTTGAAAATTGCTATTTTTCTGAAGGAATATGCAGTCCCTCTG
>JANSTR010144498.1:0-19381 GCA_025434805.1 Antipathozoanthus remengesaui | reverse complement strand
CACACAACAAAAGAATCTAATTACAGTTCTATTGTTATGTGCACCAACATGGCCGCCATGACGTCACGTGAAAACGATCTTGTGTAAATAAGCATATGCAAGAAAAAGTGTTGGACAATTACCTAAATGAAAGTTCAATTAAAGTAAAAGGATCCAGTTGTAAATGCATGGGAAGTCGCAAAGCGATCCTCCAGCGTTTGAAACCATTAAAACAAGATTTTTTTCCAACATAAGGTGTCCAACCTGCAAGATGACATCCTGGCTGAGATTGCGCAGTTCTTGATTGATGTTCAACCCGAATACACCGAGCTAGCAGCTCAGCTCAACTGCATCGAGAATGACATGTGATTGTAACATTTTAACAAAGCATGAGATGGGATGAAACAACCCGCATGATGGAGCGATTTTTTAGATGACCTTGACCATGAACTCGTTCGCTATCGCATGCTTATATTTTCATATTTTTTAATCTGCCAATTAGGAAGATGGTAAAACAACACTATTTTAGTTTTGGTATTGTGTTTTTGTCTAATTACAATGGACTTACAAACAGTACTGCGTCTGTTTCGTTCGCCAATGACATGTTGAGATGAATGACCTGTCTCTTGTTCTATAGCGTTCCACCATTGAATTTCGCTCAGTGTTCCTAGGACCAAGCCAAAATTCCATAACTTTTGTTCAACACCGGTTCGCCTGTTTCTGTTTCAAGAACAAAAATCGCTCTATTCATGACCTCGGCAAAATTTGAGAGCAAACAGTTTTATCGACAACACGATCTCTTTGCTTTGATATCAGTGAGTTTAACAGTTAAAAACAATTTAAAGCAAAACGTTAAAAGGTATTGAAAGAAATTTAATAGTATAGTTTAACTAAGATGACTAATTTTCATTAGCCGACTATAAAGTAAAATATAAGAAATATTTTTTAAACTGACGGATATGCTGGCTGAAAGTGGGGAAGCATATGAGTCAACTCGGTAAAGGAAAAGGAAAACTTTGAAAGGATTGAAAGAAAACTTTAATTAAAATTACTAATATAAAGTAAAATATAAGAAATGTTTTATAAGCTGATATACTGAAAAAAAGTGTGGGAGCCATACATATTGCTAGCCAACTCGACCAACAAGACAATCTTCGGTGGTGTTTACATGATCCCGGATCGAGTTTCATCCCGGAATGAGTTCATCCTGGCACCAATCCCAAAACATACGTTCGTTTACATGATTCTTCCGAAAATCTTATTCCAAAACGACCCATTGCGGAGTGAGTAAATAACGAAGTGTGGCCGCGAGTTGCACAAGTACAGTATCATGTGAAGGAGCAAAGATCTCATTCCTACGGAAACCTAAATGTGCCTTGTCGGAGTTGTCGATTCTTAGTTGTCACTTAGTTGTAGCGACAACTCGGAAATGGCAGGAGGGGGGACACATTGTAAAACCAATAGAGTTGCAGTCACAATCCGTGTTGAGAGTTTAGACATAGACCCCCTGAACAACAGCGACAACTCGGAAGCGACACCTCGGAAATAACACATTTGGGCTTCCGTACATTCCGGTACGAAACTAAACAAGTTGATTGGCTGGGCTGATCAGCTGACTCGTATTATCGATCCCGATATCATTCCAGAATATTCTATTGATGTTATTCTATCATGTTATGTCAAAAACATTCCATCTCACCGTGACAGTGCATTGTAAACTTTCAAATGAGCAATAAAGTTTGAATCCCCAATCTTTTATGAGTGATTATAATTATTGAAACCCAAGATTTTTTATTAGGTCTTTTTATACGATTTGCTACTTTGCTACTGAAGATTAGCCTCCACTCTTCTGAAGCACAAAAACATTTACCCGTCAATCACGCAATAATGATGTAACATTCAAATTAAGGAGGTGTTTTTGCGTCAATATCAAATTGACCGTTTTAACCGCGTGATAATCAGTATGGACTCGGAAAAAACAGGAAACAGGCCGGAAAATGCGCAAATGCGTTTCTCGAAATGACAAGACAACACAAAAAGGGTTTAAAAGCTTTATTAATAACATCACTGGCTGCAAACCCCAATTGCCCTGAAGCCCGTAAATAACCAAACAGTTACTATGACTTTATACAAACGGAGTTTCTACAGCCACAAAAAGCAAGCACGGTGCACAGAGAACTGAAGAGCGAAGTTACCGGGCCAGAACTGGACCAGGTAAGCTGTGCCGTTAACTTACACACCGTCTCTCCGTGAAGACTACTCGTATTCACTGTTTGTTTTCTTCCCATTTTGTGCCATGTTACCAGTAAAAGGTTTTTTAACACCTTTTTTTGTAATGACATACAGGTTTGTAACTTGGGAGGGGTAATATCTAATATAGCAACGGTCCGTAAACGAAAACACTGGAAATGTCATCTTACCCAATGGGCCAGTCTGCCTCCATATATGAAACTTTGCATGCCGTTTCGGTCACGCCAGGCAAAAGAACTAATTCTGAACAGTTTAAATGGAAAGAGTCAAGGTCAAAATTACCAGAATGTCCAAACATTTTTTTATTTACTAACAAAGTAAACTCTTCCAGCAAGAATGAAGCCGGCTGATGTACCAAAGAGGGTGCGCACTGACGTAATTTTTTCCCGCCACAACTTGCCAATTTCCCGCGCTTTGGTCGACCGCGTACCGGCGGCGCGTAAGAAGTGAGTGGCTCAGACAAGCTCCAATACCTCGTGAACTGACTGGTTGGACGGAACAGACCGTTTTCATGGAAAGCGACCTTAAAGACCAGAACTAATGAATATGAAATGGTGAGTGCAATATTGTTACGGTCCCTGCGTCGTTGTAGATAAGCCACTCCACAGCAACCAGAATTATTTAATAGTGAAGTAATCGTTTCAGAGACTGTAAAGTCTGTATAACATTAACAAAGTTAGAATTTGCACCAGTTCCTTTGGCTATAATTGTATCCATATTGTGCACTGTACTGTTCGTTCTTCGGTTTGTCAAACTTCTTTTATTAAATGACATTTTTTTCATTTTGAGTTTGAAAAAAGCGTTTTGCTTATCAAGCAATTGGCCGAGCTTACTTAACAAGTAAAGTGCGAAAGCGACGTTTGGCCTTTGACGAATTAGGTTTGATACAATGACTTTATAAGGTACTTTTTAGCAGTTTTAGACTATTTAGTCTCATTTCTAAATATAGTTTCCAAGGCAACCTTCATATGCAACCTGGTTTGGACATTCAAGCGCATTTCACGCAAACACGAATTTCATTTGAAGAGGAGCTATTTCAGAAATTTAGAAAAACGTCTGTCGACTGTCGACCTAGTTTGCTGCCTCTTTTTGCTGTCAAATTGTCTTAACAGATATTTTTTAAATTTATCTTGAACTTAACTGTTTTCATATTATGAAAACTAGCCTTCGTTAATTAGTTTGAGTCAAAAGAGAACTTCGTGTTTGCTCAATTGCAAGAAACAATTACAAAATACTCCATCAATCGCTGATGACAATGTCTTTTCGTATAAATTATCTGATTTCATATCTTGCTCAATCTGGTTCTTGACATAGGAAAATTAATATTCTTGAATCGATGTCTATTGAAGTCAACAACTTTCAACTTGTAAAAGTATGCCTCCTTAGCAGGCAAATGTCAACCTCTTTGCGCTTAGTGAAGATAGACCATAATTCCCATAAAGTCGACTTTTAACACTGATCGCAGACCAAGACTAACTTGCTGGGGTTTTACAATATTGTTTGGAGACGCTTGTGATCAGACTGTTCTTTACATTCACAGTGGCAGCCACACAGTTTATTATTATTTTTTTAAGGGAAATGACTTTTGCGAATGCGACACCGGGTCGAAACCCTCCTCTTTTCGAAAAGTGCATAGGATGTTTTCAGTCACCCATTAGAAGGTCGAGAGACTAGACCACCAGCTTAACGCCCCTGTCCACGAAAGAACGCTACCCAAAGCTCAACCCTCGACCAAGTCAGGAATTGAACCCGTGACCCCCAAGCATATTGGCAGTCGGAGATCCTGTCAGATGCGCTAATCTCATACAAATTAACCCAGGTGTACTGGTTTTGTTGAAATTCTTCTTTGGTTGTGCAGTTGACAAAATCTTAAATATCTCATATATCAATGAAAAATTGTTGATGGTGCTGTCGTAACTTTCACTGCCAACAACGTTAGCTCGTGTTTTTGCCTACAGTTTTACGATATAAAAGTGGAATCATGTTTCTCAGTTTCAACTGATTTTCTGTGCGCAATCCCAACTGACTGGTTGGAACTGTCAAGCTGTGATAAAGAACAAACGCACAGTTTTTATTTTCAATTCGGATATCCAACAATTACTCTTAAATCTGCAATTTCCACTTTGTTTCAGTTGAATCAACGAAACTTGTAATAAGCATGAAGTTTGATGAAATCTGTACTGCCAGCGTTGCGGACCTCTTATCGTCTAATCATAGCACAAGAAATCACTCAGTAATTTCAGTGATAAAACAGTATAAAACGCGCATGCCACATGCAAAACAAGACCAACCGATTGCCATGCAAACGATTATATCATCAGAAATTTTCATCAATAACTTTTCCCTACTGATACGGTAACTGTAGCTCTATAGTCACCATGCAGATCAATTCAGTTCTTTATTTTGCTCTGTCTTAGTACAGCTAAAATAACAGTCCTGTAGGGACCAAAGGTGTAAAGCTTTCGAGTTGGTCTCCCTAAATAAAGGTCCTGTAGGGACCAAAGGAGTAAAGCTTCCGAATTGGTCCCCTAAATAAAGGTCCTGTAGGGACCAAAGGTGTAAAGCTTTCGAGTTGGTCCCCCTAAATAAAGGTCCTGTAGGGACCAAAGGAGTAAGGCTTTCGGGTTGGTTCCCCTAAATAAAGGTCCATTAGGGACCAAAGCAGCGAAGTTTTTGAGTTCAGGCCCTCAAAATAAGGGTTCAGTAGGGACCAAAGCAGCGAAGCTTTCGAGTTGGTTCCCCGAAAAAAGGATACTGTAGGGACCAAAGCAGCGAAGCTTTCAAAATGGATCCTACATGGGACCGCGTTCTTGTTTTTTTGGTTTTTACCGTTGCTGTGCGTTTAATTGTCACAGTTTCTCTATCGATTCATTTCGGCACGGGGCGAGAACACTGAAACAAATTTGATGCAAACGCCGTCCAAGTCCACAGTTTCAAATGACTTTCCAATGCTACGGAGTGTAATTTTATATTTGTTCAATAAACTTAATGCACAAACTAATTAGTTTAACTAAACCTAATGGCTGACTTCGATGAAGTGAGGAAGTTTCAATATAAAATTGATCTTTCACAACTCGGGTCTGGAGAATAGTCAGCTACACACAAGAGTTTTCTAGAACAATTTCTTGGGAACTGATTTGACTCGAAATTAAATGTTTTGGTTAAGTATGTTTTTCCCTTCCAGTTTAATTTTTGTACAATTTAAGAACATAAATTCTTGACTAGTTTTCTCAAACTTCTGTTCGATGGTGTGCAAGCCGTTCAGTTAGCCATATGCAAATCAGTGACACTCGCAATCGGAGCGCGCAACAGGCAAGACAGGTACAAAATGCCAAACAAACAACACATTGGTTTGAAAGGTGCTACATTTAACAACCAATTATAATCTTCGACAGTATTCCAAATAAGGAGGTGAGTAATTCCCGCGTCACGGGTGACCGGGACCCATCGCGCACACGTGTCGCGCACGACTGCTCTTCCCATTGTTGCTTCTAGCTGTTACTTCAACCTTGAAAAGATTCCGGGAGAAAGCTGACCCACTTGTGATTTACCTTGAATACTCCGTAAAAGACGACAATGGGATCTTGATATTGCCACGATGTTGTGAGTTCAGATTTAGTAGAGAATGTCTTGGAGGGAGGGCTGAGTAGCATGGAGGAGATTTTGACTCACCTGGCCCGGGACGCCACGTCGGGGAAACAGAAAGCCATCCGCGAAGCTTGTACAGTGGCAACTGGTGAGAAATTTGCACAAAATTGCTGTTTTGTGTTTAAAACATATACTCGTGCTAATACGCGATTTTTGATCGCAGATGCGCTTTTGTTGAGTCGGACAGGAAGTAGAAAATTACAGGCGTACGAACTAAGGTAAGCGGGCAGCAAATCAGATGGAGGGACCATTGTTTCGCTCCACTGGCTAGTAAATGTACAACAGTTTACAAGTCGTATTCCTTCTGTCATTACAGGAACCAATGTCTTTTCCCGCTCAAATTAGCCCTGGAATCCCGTGCTACAAAACTTTCTGTTCATGCCGTGAATGGTTTACAGGTTAGTGGAAAATCTTACTTCAAACCCGCTGTTTAAAGAACATGTTTAACGTTCAAAGAATCTGTTAAACGAGGTGTTTTATTTATTAATGAGTACAGTTAGTTGAAGGATTCCCCAACAAGAAAAAACTAAACCACTATCGGTTTGAAAAATATTAACGTATGCAGTCCTGTTGTTAAAATGAATTTTCACTGCACTTAAATTTTCTGTGGTTGTTGAATTGATTATTTAATGTGTTGCTATAGTTTCTTGAGAGCTAAACATAATCTCCTTGATTGGAGAACTAAGGACAGTCGGATTCCATAGTAGTAGCAGAGCTCTGATAACTATGTCACACACACTGAGAAAGGTTTCACCTAATGAACTCAACTTAGTGATTCCACCGATGGCAAAATTTTGTTGAACAATTCCACGCTCTTTACTGTTGTTGATAATATATAGTAAGCCAATCTTGCAGTGTTTCTTTTTCTCTTTCCCCTAGGGCTGAAACTGTTTTCTCTTCAGTAGTTTGTCATTTTTGGTAATGAACATAACTAACACACAAATGTCAGTTTTTAAGAAAAAAAAGAACGCAGCCAATTATTCAATTAAAGATGCTAAATTGTCTGTATTTGTAATTTAAACGATCCTCGGAGTAAAACATCAAAATGTAACTTTGACTGTAGCTCTCGGCTACTGCTTAAAATGGATTGTTTTTAGTATATTTAACCTTCAAAAACAATGTTTTAAAAAAGACTTCCCGTGAGCAACGAAGAAGTATTGAGACAGCGTTATCACGGTGTTAATTTGACCTAACGAGCAAAAAAATGAAGTCTTTCAAACAGTGGTTGGTTGTAACACTCAAACAACCGCGCTAACTAGCAGAACACTAAATTCGTTATCCTCGCACAAAATATCAAAAAATAAAATCCAAAAATTGTTTTTGTCTTCTTTTGAACATCTTCGCCAATTTTAGTTTCAAAGGCGATAAAGTTATATATCTTGCTATTAGAGGACGTCTGCAAATGGTTGGCGGTAAATATCGAATGAATTATTTATATGAACACATGGAATATATGATAAGAATACTAACAATACTAACATATATATGATAAGAATACTAACAATCTAAAGCATTCCACTGTGCAAGGGACAAAAACAAAGATGCTTCTCATATTTCTCTTCACGCAGCCATGCTGTAGTAGAGAATATTATGACATGACACTGTATTTCAAAATACTCATTGCAGTGAAAGAAACGTAGGCGTGTTCCAAAGGTCTATATTTGATTTCGTCTTCTCCATGACAATAGTGCTGTTCAAACGAAGTTATATTTGGTAAATTAAAAGAAGATTTCTTCTTAAACTTCAAGGATAGTTGACATAATGTCATAGCGGACATTCTGATGTCGAATGTTACAATATATTCCAAGCGACGGTAATGTTAACAGTTTATTTTCGTTTAGCTTAAACAAAGAGTTTTAGCGTGTTGTTCTTTGAACTGGTAATATAAGAAAAGGATGCATGTGGAAAGCTTGTACTTGACTGGTTTTTACACTCTGGAGCTGCTACAACAAAACTGGTACAAAATTTAGATTGTAAGAAGCTGCTGTTTTACGAAAGGGCCGCAACTCAACTTCCATGATTTTGTACAAATACTTATGAGATATTCCAGATATTTCGACACTCGTCCATGACAGTTGTTTTTAAGTAACAAATTACTGTGGAACGTTGATAATTAATTATTTATTCAAAACCAAATTTGTTGTTTTGCCTACCACTGGGAAAATTGATTAAATTTTAGTTTATCCATTGTTTCACACCAGAAAGTTCACAAAAGGACATTTGCCTCGTATTTGACTTCTCGATTTTCCTGATTTTAAACGCACAAGAGGGAGCCGCGCGAGAAATGCAAACTTATAAGATATTAGTCACAACTAACTCAGTTGACGAAGTGTGATTGCTGTTTCTCAAACTGATAGAGTAACCAATGAACTAATTTTTGACTGCTTTTTAAGAATTTCTTGCTTGATAATAAACTTCATTAAAATAACAATATTAAGCAGAGATCAAACGAGCATGAGGGTTGATGAGGATTGATGAGAGTTGATGGGAGTTCAACTAATACTCTGGTGACCGCCACCTATTATGTACTCTCATCGACTCTTGTGCACTCTCGTCAACTTTGAGAATGTTCAAAATGTCGATGAGTTGGTGAGAGTTTACTGCACACGTTCCGTTTAGTGATTTTTACCAACTCTCATCGACTCTCATGCAGTCTCATCAACTTTGAAGATCTTCAAAATTTTGATGAGAATTTCTTTCACATGTTCGTTCAGCTATTCTTACCAACTCTTATGCATGCAGTCTCATCGACTCTCCTGCAGTCTCATCAACTCTCATGCAGTCTCATCAACTCTCACGCAGTCTCATCAACTCTAATGCAGTCTCATCAACTCTTATGCAGTCTCATCGACTCTCCTGCAGTCTCCTCAAACTTTTATGCAGTCTTATCAACTCTCCTGCAATCTTATCAACTCTCATGTAGTCTCATCAACTCTCATGCACTCTCATCAACTTTGTAGACGGTCACAGTTTTGACGAGAGTTGCTTTCACACGTCCGTTTATTGATTCTTGTAACTCTCATGAACTTTTATCTCGTTTAACCACGCGCATGATAGTTTATAGCAAAACTCTCTTCCAAATTTTGCACTAAAATCTCATGCTTTTTTATGACCCCGGCTTTAAAACAAACCTCATAACAACAAAGTATCAAATGTTTTAAATTCAACAATGAACTTGAGTGGGCTCGATCAAATTGGGGCGAGTACTCGTAACGACTAATTCTTGTTATGTCGTTTTGAAGAGTTTTTTTGGAAACACTTTAAATACTCCCCCTCGGGAGCTCAACCCTAAATTGAACCCAGGACCTCCTGGTTGGCAGTCAAATATCTTATCAGCTGCTTCTTACTAGCAACTGCTTACTAAGATCTTAACTAACTACATACACACAGTTTCCATTTTACAGTAACAGTCAGTAGCGTATCTGTAGTTGCAGCGCTCATCTGTGGTGATGTGTTTGATACTGCAGAAGCTGATATCAGATGATCGTTTTGGTTCAAGCGGAGAAGAAAATGTCGAGCATCAGCTCCCTGTGCAGTTTATCCATACAGTGGCGTTTACCCCGTCGCTGTCTGATGAGGTGCAAGTGGAAATTATGAAGGTGAGATGTTGGGACAAACACCTCTGTTGGGGGAGGGGAAAGGGATTTTGAAAACGAACATAATGGACGCATGAATCGCACTTAATATAAAATTGTCTGCAGTGTGTATCGCAAGGTCTAAGCCCATAACGCAAGAGAAAGTCTTTACTCCATTAAACAAACAAGCCTTTTAACCAAACTTGTAAAGTCAAGGGAGGTGGGGTGTTTGAGAGTTTTATATATCCGTTCACCTTGTAATTTGGCATGATTGTTGTTTGGTCAAAGATCTTTCAATTAAGGCAGGTCACGTGATGATTTGACCATTGCCATGGTTATCAGATCTGATAAAAGGCGTCTGATTGTAAGTTTTGCGAAATTCGATGACCTTTTAAAAACTGCAGAAATATTGTTTTTTAAATTTCTGCCACAAAATGCCTAATATAGTATAAATAACTTCGTAAGAATGCCCAAAATACAATAAAAAATTGACATTATTTGTTATATTTCAACCAACTGTATTTTACTACTGCAGCTTCTGCTGATAATCACGTGTTCAGCCTCCTGTGAAGTCCATGGAGAATACTTGATCAAAATTGCCGAGGTACGAGCCAGCTTCAGTCAAAACAGATTAAGCGTTTACGCCAAGAATCAAGCTCTCGCTTTACTGTTCAAATTTTTAATTCATTACTCGTTTGAACTTCGCAAACTTAAATTGATTAACGGACTTCTCGATGCAGTCCTCGATTTGAATAACTAAACTTAGGTGGATTACTGAACAATACCTTCTGCACGCGCACGTGTCTGCACACGGAATGCCCAGGAAATCATTGCACAAGCTTTGTTAGGTTTTGTTGTCAAATCCACTGGCTTTAAACGTACTGAAATAGCCGTCGACTCTGAGAATTTTGAATATATTCCGTTGGGCGGTGATTTCTGAGACTTTGTGTGTCCAGTCACGTAAAGGCTATCCAATCAAATTTAGCTATTCCAATTCAAGGCAATCAAGGACTGCTTCGAGAAGTCTGTTAATCGATTTAAATTTGCGAAGTTTAAACGAGTAATGATTTCAAGACGCTGATTCTTGGCGTAATTTGACTGTATAAATGAGGATATAACAAAAGGATATAATAATTAGGATTAGATAATAAGGATATAATAAATTGGATATAATAATAAGGATATAATAATAAGGATAAGACAATGAGGATAAGATAATGAGGATACAATAATAAGGATATACTAATAAGGATATAATAATGAGGATAAGATAATAAGGATATAATAATAAGGATATAATAACAAAGATATAATGATAACGATATAATAATAAAGATATAATACTGAATAAGGATATAATAATTAGGATATAATAATAAGGATATAATAATTAGGATATGATAATAAGGATATAATAATAGGGATATAATATATTGTAAAACTAACCAATAAGTTGAGTAAAGATATTTTATCTACATATTTCCACACAAGTGTAGTTTCCAAAAACTGAAATTTTGAAAGCGTTTGTCCGAAAGTCATTTCCAAGGAACACCACCAGTAGAAATCGTGACGTCAATCCAAGAAAGTGTTATTACATACAATTCATCCGTTGCCAATTTATTTTCTTCTCCATTAACAGGAACTGCGTGTATTTCGGAGCTAATTTGAACTAGCACTTTAGACACTCGAGAGATAACTTACTGTGAAGCATTACACGTACGACTAATTAAATACGTCTGCCCTTTATTAGGTGTAAATTTTAGTCCTTAAGTCAGATGTGCACCAATGGCCAAACGTGTGAAGTCTTAATTTACATACTCCTTTTGGATGCTTCTGTTTTGAGTTTGGTCAGAATTAAAGTGCAAAAGAAAGCTTTGCATCTCAGACAGCGAAATTCGTTGTCTTATTGCTTTGTTTGAAAAAGAAAACGAACTATGGTATTCTACTAAATAATGCACACACTAACGGAAAGAAGAGTGAAATTACGGCAGGGATTAATGCACGTGCGGTAGATGTATACGCGGAGTGAAATTACGGCAAAGGTTAATGCACGTGCGGTAAACGTAGGGTGAAATTACGGCAGGAGTTAATTTCACGCGCGGTAAACGTGAAGAGGATGGCGGATGGAATATAAAAGAAGTGGCTTTATATCACAATTTTTAATCTCGCACTGTGCGTTTCACATCAATTGAATATTCAGTGCGTATTCTTGGGAAGTGGGAGCTGTTTAGCGGATGTGAGTTCCATCGATACAGTCTGCCAATGGCAGCAACTGCAAAGAATTTATTGTTTGTCAATTTCAGTTATTCATTGACAGGAAACAGTACCGTATTTGGAAAGCATTTGAACCTAAAATAATGTGGACACTCGAGAGATAATTCCGCTGAATGTGAATACAACAAACAATCCAGGTTTAATTATAGATTTGAAAAGATTAAAAGAGCGAACAGCGCGCAACAAACAGCACTATCAGGCTAGAGCATACACTACAGCATAAAGTACAAAAAACGATTTCTTATAATAATGTAATACATGAAATTTAAGTTAAGCTTCTTCATTCGCAGCTGTGCATAGAAACCTACATCCGGGCTCACCAACAAGCAACGAAGACCGCATGTCGTGCAACGCTCACACAGATGTTGAGTTCGGTGTGTCACAGACTTCAAGACAGTTTGGCGAAAGCAGCGGTAATGAACTGAACGATTCTATTGTTGAATTAGTATGAAGTTTCACTCCATACAATCACCTAATCAAATGACTTTTTACAGGCTTCAAAGATCGTAAACGCCGAGTCCAAAACGGGCAAATGTAAGTAAACTAAATACTGTAGAAAAATACTCATTCTGTATTTTATTTAATTAGTTCAAAAATCTTTGTTTTTGCGTCACTAAAATTCCCGAATGTGCGTTGATTTTTTGTGGAAACTCAATTTGAAATTGGTATGTGACTTTGAGTGTGGGAATATACATTTTCAATGTTGAGTAGTTTTATCTTGTAGTGTTAAATTCTTACCTTGTTAATATTCAAATAATATATCGTTTTCTGTCTTTTTTTGTACATGTAATGGTTTTAGTACTTTTACTAGGGAAGAGCGACTCTGTAAAACTCTTTAAGCCTGCTTACACTAGCGACCCAATCGCAATCACAAAGCAAGACAAACACGCATGCGCTTCTGTCAATTTGAATCTTGAGAAAGAGGATGGCAAAATGCATTTGCTGTTACTGAAGCATTCTCAAGTTTCTAAAAAGTGACTTTGCCTCTTCACCTGAAAATTTCCAAAATACTTTTAAAAAAAATTACTGTTATAATATAACAACATGGCAAAAAAGTCGTAGCGTAATTGCGCTTCATCTCTCTAAAACCATGACTTACAATTCTCGAGACCGGTTGCTACTGCTACATCGTTCCATGCTAGCTCCTTCTTTTGGTTTTGTTTTAAGTCCGGGCATGATATAAAACAGGATATTTTCTCACATTTTCAGCAAGTTTCTCTTCTAGGTCCGCCATTTTTTCGTCGTGACCTCGAAGAGGACTGGACGCAAATGAAATTGTGATTGTTTTAAAGTTTGCAATTGCGATTGCGATTGTGACAATTTGTTTTACACGGGAGTTGTTGGGGTATAATCACAATTGCAAGCGCAAGAAAAAACGAAAATTTCCTTTTTCTTGGGAGTGCGATTACTGACTGTGACTGTGACTGTGACTGTGACTGTGACTGTGACAACGACTGTGACTGTGACTGTGACTGTGACTGTGACTGTGACTGTGACTGTGACTGTGACTGTGACTGTGACTCTGACTCTGACTCTGACTCTGACTCTGATTGTGAGTATAACACAGGACATTATACAAGGACTGTCATATCCAATTTAGCTGCGTCCACACGAGTAATTTTTTATGTGCCAATCTTGCGTGCCATATTTATTGCAATTTATACTTAGTTTTGCATTTTTAAGAAACGTCTACGCGAGAATGTGAGAAAAGCTTTTGTGTTACGAGTCGTCCATGCGAGAAATTTGTCGTATGTGCGAACTATTAATTGTTTGTTACATAAAAGCTAAGATGCCAGCTTTTCAACTGATGTATGTGTCACATAAATATGTGCTAATTTTCCTTGAGTTTTTAACGCGACCAATAAAATTGTCACACAAGAATTGCTGGTGAGACCGCGATTTTAATATAGGTGTGAATAAACGTGCCTTGTGCAACGCAGCCTCGCTAATGTGGTTGCCATTTAAACGAAAAAAGAACTGGTTCTGAACAGTTGAAATGGAAAGACTCACAGCCAAATTATCAGAATCTTCTGACACTTTCGATTTTTTTGTTTTTAAAATAACAAAGCAAGCTCTACCAGCAAAAGGAAGGGGCGCGCGTGTAGTTTTTCCCGCCACAATTCGCCAATTTCCTGCCTTTTGGTAGACGCGGGAGAACTGAACGCTCTGATGCACAGGCAGGGCCAGTCTGAGCAGGACCAGGTGTTCTATTCGAGAACGTACTGGTGGGACTGGCCACAGCATTCAAATGGAAAGAGATGTTAGTATGGGAAACGATTATATAGTGTGTATTTTCCTCACCAGACCTGGACCTGCTCTACACCGACACATGCAAACTGTTGGGACAAGACGTGGTTCTGCTTCTAAAACATTTCTGCTTCCGCCTGACAGCCGGCCCCAGGTAACGTTTTGGTTCCATTTCATGATTTGTTAAAGATTAATTTTGCGTACGATTAACAGTCAACCAGGTCCAGAGTATCAACCTCTCGCTTTGTTGTTCAAATAATGAAATCATTACTCCTTTGAACTTTGCAAATTTTATTTGATTAACGGACTTCTCGAAGCAATGCTCGAATTTGAATAGCTAACACGACATCTTAGACTCGCGTACTTTAAAACCTGTTGTTAATAATAATAGTAATACAATAATTTTTTTCTAATTTCACGTGTCAAATTTCATACCAGAGGAAAATTGGCCGGAACTGAAAAGACTAGGGCCGATTTTGTAGTTTTTGGACGCACGGGCCTAGGGCTACTTTGGGTAGACAGGAGTTGTTGTTGATCAGCAAAGATGGGGAAAAGTCAACTGTTGTGTCTTTGGCTGTCAAAACAATTTCAGAAATAGTGAGGAATCTGGATTTTATAGAATTCCGAAAGACAAAAGGCTGTGCAAAAGATACGTTTTCTCACTTCATTCCGCTCGTGCTTGCTCTTCAGCAAATAAACCATCGATTTAACTGAATTATAATAAACTATTCTGCTTTATCTCAAGGCAAACTTGCCCCGGGAATGTCACCTTCTTCTAATTTTAATAAAATCGTATTTCTTTGAGTTGCCATATTTCGAGCATTCCTCCCAAAGTAGCCCTAGGCCCACTCGTCCAAAAACTACAAAATCGGCCCCAGTCTTTTCAATCCGGCCAATAACGGATGAAATGTAGGCCCCAATCAGGACTTAATTTGGCCGGTATTTTTGCGACAGACATTGAGCCAGGAGCGACGTCTCAGCGCCACCACGCTAACTGATCGTACCGCAACTGAGATTCTTCAGCCTTAGTTTAAAGTTTCCCAACTGGAGAGCGATGTAAAAGTCAAACCTTATCTTGTGAAGCAATAGCAGTTTTGCGCAGTTGTTGCCGTTTTATAATCAAATACCTGTCAGTCATGAACCGAAGCTCGCTTCTTGTTATTTCAAATTAGAGTCTTGACCCTTTCCCTCCTGACTTTTTAATTTTAATTTCAATTTTAATATCAAATTCTATGAATGAAAATTGTCAAGTTCTGAATTTCATGAAACAATGACATTCATAGAGTCTACTGTTCAAGACAAACAAAATAAATGGTCACTTCATAAGGTTTTGTCAACTGGTCCAAAAGTTAGGACATTCTTGGTTTATTTGAAATCTGGGTTTAGTAGGGAAAGGGTTAATACGCCATAATCGGAGCGGATTGTTAGGATCTGCCGACCAATTCGGAACTCAACCACTCGAGAGATTCAGTCATTTTGTTGTATGACGAAATACTTCTATGTATCCTGTCAATCGTACTCGCATTGCTGACCTGCGTGTTTTTGTCTCTGTGATTTTGAGGGGTTGTTACTGTCGTCTATTCTAACTGCCCTCCTCTACCCCCTTTCGCTGCAGCACCCCTGTACAGTCCAACCACGCCCTGCCCCTGTACCTGGAGGCCATCTTGGTGATGCTCAGCAACTGTTCAACTGCTCTTCAACAAAACAGAGAGTTCGTCAGCATTATATGGTATGTTAAAAATAATCTAAACTGCCACCGGCCCGACAGAAATCCTTTAACTTTAGAGGATGTAAATAGTGAAACGTCTTGCATGTAGAAATTAGAAATATCAAAGAAAGTAACAAATTCAAACGAGCCATAAAACGATGCTTTTTCGAAAATAGATGAAAAAATAGAGTTCATTAATAATTTTAGGTAAATAATTTCAGCTTCTTCTCATTTTATTCATTTGTAAAGAATTCTAGCAGGCTTAAATTGTCCGTATTAATGAACATGTAAATTTCACTTTTGTGATCTTTTAAATTTTTTAAATTTATGTAATTTATGTAATTCCAACTGGGTTGACACAATAATGATGTATAATGAGGATATCTAACCTTAAGGTATTATCTACAATGTATGGTATGGCATATGCCATACTAGTATAAACCAACAAGTGAATATCACATTTCGTGCACGCTGATTGGCCGAAAAAATAAATAATAATAAATATCTTATTAGCCTCGTTTGCTCGGTCCTTACGGTAAGTTATGCATTGTCGTTTTCTCCCTTCCCAATGTCAAAAGGAAGGGAAAAACTCGGTCCATAACTTACCGTACGGACCTCGCACTCGGTTAATAAGAGGTATTTATTATATGGCTGGCTAAATTCGCAGGCTTTGATTGGTCAATTCCAGGTCCGTAACTTACCGTACGGACCTCGCACTCGGCTAATAAGAGGTATCTATTTAGTTTTTTTCATTCATGAGTGAAACAAAATGACTCTCGTCAGATCAGATTTTTTCTTCACAAAACCGTGATAAAAATAAGTTATTTTTTGAAAGCGATAATAAGTTATCCACTTGTTGGATTTATACCAAAACAATTATTACCTGAAGTGGAGGTGAATAGCGATGCATATTTACAGGATCGCTTTGTACGTTTTATAGCTTATTTTAACATTTTAACTGTGTGTATATTCAATAAGGAAATAAAACAGCCGATCGCGCCTGTTTCTGGACAATAGTATAAAACGATATGACGTAAGAGGACACAAAAAAAATTTCGGGAGAAAATAGTGGATTTACCCGTTTTCCGACTTATGTGACGTCATTCCATGTTTTAAAATTAAGTTATATAAAATAGATTTGTAGCAACTAGCAAATCCATGCGCGTGTTATTTCAGTATGAGCTCGAAATTTCTGTCGGCTGGTAGTTCATGAAGCCGCAGGCCGAATGAACTATCAAACTGCCGATAGAAATTAAAAGCGAATATTCTAATTGTATTAGTAGAAATCTCCAAAAATAAAACAAACCATTCTATGAAATTGTAAAATTAAAACTTGTATAAAAGAGTCTGCTGAGTGTTTTTCGTAGGTACGGGAGACTCGCGCTCACGAGCAAAATAAAGTTTGGATATTATTCAAGTTAAACATTGTTCACACCATATTTTGTGACGCTTTTGGATTTGCTGGAACAGATTTGGATAGTAGACTCGCACAAAATCATTACAATGGGAAACTGACTCCATTTTAGATGTGACAAGGGAATGTGTCACGGAGGGGGTCTATTGCGTGATAGACCATGAGTAAGATAGCCAATCAAGTTGAGGCATTTGCATTAGATAGTGACTAGATTTCTCCTAGGTATTACATGCAGGCCACGTGAATATACAATCATGTTTCTGTAAATGGTTTGACGTTTGTTGTGCTAAATGTTCAATGTCCAATCGCTTACATTTATCTCTCACTCTTCCAAGGCAACTATTGTGCCCAGCCCTGATCCAATTGCTTGGTAGCCCTGTGACTGACCTCAGTAGAAAACCCAAACCAAACAGGGGCTATGCGGAGGAAATTCAGGGTGGCCGAGGGACCGGGGGCTTCCCGAAGGCTTCTTCTGTAGTGGGACCTGTTTCAAGGACCATATACAACATCGCAACCGAGCTCCTTAGGCTGGTGGGCCCTGTTGGCGCCATGAGACCTGTATTGGAGTCCTTATTTCATCGTATTATCCTATATCCGCCCCCTCAACACAGGACCGAGGCTTTGAAAGCATTGAAAGAGGTAGGAAACTGCGAAGTAGTAACATGAATTAGTGGCTGTGCGAACTTTCGGCTCCGTCACAGAGCCTTGTTCACGCTAAAGTGAGAATACTAGCGGTCACGGATTTTAAACCACGTGACCGAAAAAAATTGTCCTAGATATGGGGGAGGAGGTATCGGTTCGTGTCTTTATTCAGCTTTAAACTTTGTATAGTGACTTAACAGTTTTTGAAATAGTTTCGTATGTCTCTTGATCAACCTATCACCAAAGCATGAATTAGTGGCGTTTACGTGTCCTGAGTTACATGCTTTGTCATCCTTAAATGAATCGATTCTCGCCGGCGAGTGCTCGTAAAACTTGAGCAACCTGCCGTTTTAGGTATATAGCGTGGAAGAGGAATTCAATATAACCGACATTATTGACATCAGTAGGGTTTGCAAGACTTTTAACTGGCTACAATATTAAGATTGCTATTTGCCTGTGTGCGAGGTTAGTGCAGTTAGTAAGATCGCTGACTGCCAACGAGGAGGTCCTGGGTTTAGTTCAATATCCTCAGTGTGTGTGTGCAAGGTTAGTGCAGTTGGTAAGATCTCTGATTGTCACCCAGGAGGTCCTGGGTTCAGTTCAATATCCTCAGTGTGTGTGCAAGGTTAGTACAGTTGGTAAGATCGCTGATTGTCACCCAGGATGTCCCGGGTTCAGTTCAATATCCTCAGTGTGTGTGCATGGTTAGTGCAGTTGGTAAAATCTTTGACTGCCAACCAGTAGGTCCCGGGTTCAATTCCACATATAGTGATATACATGCAACGTGAAAATAGATCTTCAAAAATCTACCTGGACATATTAGAGATATGTTAATCTTTTGTGCGAATGCAAGACTATCTGTTACCGACGTTTCCAAATAATACTTTATTTTGTAAAGTAGTTTTACTTAACGCAATTATAGATTAAAATTGTCTTTAACGTTATTGTAGATTAACTCTTTGTCATACAGTTATCTAAATAGAGGATATTACACGGTGGCGCGAAGGTATGAAGTTTATCTTCGAGTATTTTTAACACGAGAATATAAACTTCCCTTTTATTATATAGACACATCCACAAACAAAAACTACGGAACGCGTCAAGAATGAGCGGGGAAACATCGGGTGTGACGTCGTCGATATCCTCACTAGTGAAGATATGAAAAATATGCTACTCAGGTCCCGGATGTAGTTCGAATGAAAAATTCCCAGTAAAACACTACTGTCTATATAATAAATAGAAGATATTACACGGTAGCGCGGAGATATGCGAAATTTCTTTTGGAGTGTTGGAAAAGTTGTTTCCCAGGTGAACGCAGCGAACTAGTAAAATAGAAAAGAAATTTCGTATCTCCGCGTGGTCATGTAATGTTCTGTTTATTGTATAACCGCCGATGAAATACCAAACCATTTTATCATTTTCCTATAGTTCTGAAGGTGCGATTTATTATGTAACCATAACAACGGTGTTCTTTCACGTATAAATATATGGTGTTTTTCACGAAAATTCACCTGGTATTTCATCGTTGTTTATATAATAAAAATCTTCCCTAATTAATCGTTAGTGGTAATTAAACATTATTATTATTATTATTATTATTATTATTATTATTATTATTATTAATATTATAATGTATGTGTTGAA
>JANSTR010144487.1:0-11583 GCA_025434805.1 Antipathozoanthus remengesaui | reverse complement strand
ACAAGCCTCGACCATTTCAAGTCCGCCTCTGCGCTCTGTATTAACAACATCAGAGCGCCAATCCATCTGAGGCGACTATAATATTGACTGCACCCTAGACATTAGCGCAGCTAAATTAGGGGAACTCCATTTAAGAGTTTAAGAGTTTAAGAATGTTCTGCAAAAATCCCAATAGTAAGTTTCGGGATGCCCGAAATATGTCCTGAATAAATCCATCGGGATGCTATTGTTCGTCCCACCCGAATCCCTAGATCCCGAATCCTGAAGCGATCGGGATTGGGTATGAATCCTGAGGACAGTACTTAGGATTTATGTTTTCAGCCGACTGTCAATGATGAAGTCGATCCACAAGTGTTTGTTTACAGAAATAGAGTTGGACATTAAGTTGAAATATTACACTTTTCTGACTACTGTCGTTCTACTTTGGTTTACTCTAGAACAGTTAGCAGAACAAGTGCAAATATTTTTCTATAATTTTAATTTCATTGACTGCAAAAATAATTATTATCAAATGAACAACCAAACAAGCCTCATCCACACTGCAACAACATTTTGCTATTGTGAACTGCATACTGTAACTCCCTACCATAGTAAAGTAACTACAACTGAAATATAACTGCATAAAAAATACTTTGTTCTTGTTTCAAGACTGAAAGGGAGTTGAAACAAGAGATAGCAACCATAACTAGAAAATCGGCTGCATTTAACTAACATGTCGTTACACCTAGTGATAAATATATTTTATGCAATTATCTGCATTGCATAAAATTATGTGGAATTTATTAAACCCATTGGTATTGACACATGAGACCTATTTGGTGCTTATGGCCATATTACATATTTAAGTGGTTTGTTGATAAAGATACTTATATCATTTATATCCTGTTTAGGCTTCCCCACAGATGATTGACTATACCAGCAATCCTGAACTCAAGAAGTTGCAGTTTTTAGCTCCTGGACCTAAGATGTCTGGACTACTGAATCCAAGACTTTGCAGTGGAACAGACAAGTGTAAGTTTTCAAAAACTGCCTGAGTGTGGTTATGCAGTAAATGTTGTGTATTCCTTATATTCCTATAAATCCCAGTAAACTTGCAGCATCACTTTGCAGTATACTGTACATAACAAATCCAGGGCCCAGACAGTATCATCAGGCCTGCAGAAATTCAAAGTTGCATAACCTGAAAGTTTGTTGAGTAAAAATAATATTTTTGTGTAACCTATTTTATTTGCATAGCCCACATCAATAGGCTGGACTTGAACAGTTAAATTTATAATGACTTAATTAAGGCCTTGTGCATGATACCGGTGTTCATTTCTGTCACATCTAGATGTCTGATCACATCAGCATCTGCCCAAAGGCAGCAAAGTAAAAATGATTATAATTCGAAGCAGACGTGTCTAGGCGATCTGACTTTCCACAGAGATGAAATTTACATCTCGTTCATGCATACAGCCTTTCTGCAGTATTCAGTGTCTTTTATTATTATCATAATACTTCACTTGTGAATGGCAATTTTAGCAGCAAAGTTTGACAGGCTGGAACTTTTTCCAGAAAAACTTGGCTTTAAGGCTGATCTGAACTCGATTTGAGTTTAAGATTTAGAATTTTTGCAAAAGAATGGTGTGGCTTAAAGTTAAAAATGAATAACTACAGTACCTTTTGATTTTAAGCAGCAGAAAGACTCCATTCACGATCAATAGTACAAAAGGCAAAACTCTTCATCAACTTTAAAATTTTTAAAAAACATGAGATTTGTTCGAGATCGAACAGTGACAGTTATCAGATCAGCCTTCAAGGCATCAAAATGACGACAGCGCAGCACATGCTGCCTTTGTGCTGCCTTTTTGCTGCCTTTGTGCTGCCTCAGAATTCCGAAAAATTTGGATTCTAGCTTATAATTAAAGTCTTCAAAAGCAGAGCTCAAAACGCCCAGGTGGATCCAAAATGGTAAAAAAAGCAGAAATCGCAGCAGTCAAAAATTGTTCAGCCTCAGCTGAAATTTAGTTTCTCGCAAGCAAAGTCATCACACATTTTGAAACTTTGGCAGGAGGAAATAAATGAGATGAACCAGTAGGTATGAAGTTATTGTGTAGCATTCTTGCATAATTCACGATTAAGCTCAAATGGTGCCTTACATCCTCCGTAAATGTGACGCTTCGAAAATGCAGATTTTCATACTTTTAATGAAAATGGTTATTTTCCAGACTTAATTTATAATGAGTTTAATACTTTACTTGATTGTAGAATACGTTGAAATTATACATGTACATAACTCCTGTAAGTTTGAAAACGATATCTTAATAATTAGTTGGGTTAAACCAATTTTAATGCACGCAAATGGGGTATTTCGTAATGAGTACCAGTATCGTGCACAGGGTTAAAACTAAAGACAGCTTATGTGCAAATGCTGTGGTGTGTTTTAAATGAAAACATGCATTTATTTAATTTCCTTACTTTTGACAATGTTTTACACAGGATGGAGCGTGTTTATAATTATGACCGTGCATGGGACTATCTGTATAAACACACCCTGAACATGAATGTCCACATTAAATTTTAACTGAAACAAAAAATGCAGGTGAACGACTAAGCTGTGAACAGAAACTCAGTTGAACACTGTGAATGTGTTTATTTTTGATGCATGCATTTATCCCTTGCCTTGATTATTTCTTGCCTTGATTTTCCCTTGCTTGACGTTTATCCCTTGCTTGAATGCTATAGAAAATGATATAAAAGTGTAAACAAAATGTTTTTGGCTGTGGTTGCTTCATACCACAACCTTTGCCAATCACTTTGGCAGTCGATATGATAGATAGATAGATAAACCTTTATTTAAACAGGGTGGCCCAGTCAGTCAATCAAGACTGTTATCAAGAGGGGCCCTGACAAACAATAAAAAGCTACGATATTTAAAAAACAATTACACTATACAAATTCTGAAAATCTAAAAATTAGGAATATACAATTGCATAAAATTTTAGGATATATATATATATATATTTATATAATTACAAATTTAAAAATGACTTAAAGGCAACTAATTACACAAATATATAAGAAAATTATGCATGCTTCTTAAAACCTCTTCAATTATTCGCGCTTGTTAAAAACTATACAGCCTTGATAGTAGAAGGAATGTTTGGCATATTCGGTTCTAACTCTTGGAATAAAAAGTTTTTTACTTTGGCTCGTTATGTGGGAACTTACACCTCCTTGGTATTTAAAATAATTCATAAAAAACCGTGCCTTGTAAACATTTCTTGGTTAGCTTAAAAAATTATGAATTATTGTCCAGGGATTTACTTAATTTTTGAAGTAGGAGGGTTTATGGTGGTGTCTGGGGCTAGCAATACCAGCATTTTGCCTTCCCCAGACCCTTTTTAAATAAATTATACACTGCACACACCAAAAATAATATAGACATTTCCTACATTCATAGTATACTTTCATGAGCAACATTGTTTTTGTTCTTACTGTCTTTCAAGGTCTAAGTCATATACATGTAAGACAACACTAAGTGAGGTATGATGTCACCTAAAAGAATTTGGGAACTTGAAGAAAAGCTACTGTATAATCAAGAAATTGAACAAGTTATAAATAATCTGAATTTTCATTCAAGAAAATACTTTGAATAACATATATACAGTAGCTATAAAACTATCTGGTTCTTTTTAAAAGAGCATGTAAAACTTTAAAGAAAATAATTTAGAACATACATGTTCAAGAGCAGAACCATTGAACCATTGATTTATAAAAGCATCGGAATGGTTGGCATTAAAAAAACATAAGTCTCACTTTCACAGATAAGGTCACGTTTTGTGATGAAAAAAATGTATAGATCTGAGCTTGCTGATCGTTTCCAAAGAGTGATGGATGCTTGTATTGATATGTGTATACCAGTAGCATGCACAGGGCCTTCCTCAAACTTAACTTTCCCATACTTGAGTTCAGAAACAAGTTGGTAAAATAAGTGAATTATAACTCACTTTGTATTGCTAAGTATTGTAATGAGAAAATTATAGTTCATTTGATGAATTTGTCTGTGCTGAGTGGGTTGAAGTGTAACAGTTGCACAGATGGTTAGCAGCCTAGTCAGATGTACTGTCACAAGATCTATGTGATGACTGATTTCCAAGGTGAAACTTGTCAGGTTGTTCGAAGGCATGATGGCAATTATTTTAGACCCTTTCTGCTTTCCCAGAGGCCAGAGGGTTTGCCATTGTGGAACATAGGACAGGGTGAGAGACACACATACATAGGGAGACAAAGAGAGATAAATATGAAGGAGAGAGAAAGAGACGAAGACAAGAGAGAGATAAGGATGAGAGAGATGAAGATGAGAGATGAGCGAGAGAGTAAAACGAAGGAGTGAAATAGTGAAAGGGTGAGAAAGATGAAGGAGAGAAAGATGAGGGAAAGATAAAGGAGAGAGAGAGAGTCTTTAGAGATTATTGTAATGGAAATACTGCAGTGCAAATAGTGGCCACAATACAGTACTTGTTATCTAATGTTTTGAAATAGGTAACTTTTTCACCATATGATGTTGAATGTTAAGCAAAGAATGGACAATGTGGTTTGGCATAGTCTGGCAGTCAGCTTGGGTTCAGTTAAAGCGATGATTGGTGAGTTTAATTTATTAATGCTTTAATTATCATTTTGTCCTTTATTAGTAGAGCCCATGGAAACTGTAGTGAAAACTGAAGGCAATGTGCTAAAAGTATCTCCCAAGAAAGAAAAATGTGAGCCAACAACCAGGCGTTACACAAAGACAAAAGGCAATGGCAAGATAAATGTTGGAAATGTTGGCATAGGAAAGGAACCACAACTTACCAGGAGGCGGCCAGTCAGACAGTCTAACAGAAAAATATTTGTTGATTCCATTCTGGAGTATGAGGTATGTGGAATCTCATTCCCAGGCTCTTCCCTCTACTGAAAGAAAGACCCTGATAGGATCTGGTCATGAGGCACTCATATTCTGGGTGGTAACAAATTAAAATAAACATAAGATGAGTGCTTAAATATTAATTTCTGTTCTTATTTAGTCTGGTGAAGAGGCACGATTTGTATTTATCATGTATGACATCGTGCATGTTTGTGCACATTAATTTGGGCATGATTCGAGAACCCACAGCACTACCAATTAGGCCTGATGTCACATCTTGCAGGCATAGTCCTCTATAAACTCAGTACCTGCCCAGTCTGTAGTTTTGTTTTCTGTGGCTTTGCCATGAAAGAATTCCCAGTCAAAAGAAATTATTAAGAGTCATGCTCAGAATTAGGCCTAGTTTTGAAGATCTTCAAAAATAATTAATTGATTCATGATCAACATAGTAAATATTATTTTTATTTTTGAAATGGCTGAGTTCAGATGAGTTTGCATGGCCTGTTTCAAAGAAATTATATTGTTATTTTGTACACGTAGATAAGTGTCAGAATAGTAACAGCTAGAGTTAAAAAGTGTGAAAGAGAAAATAATACCTTTCCTAAGTCCTGAGTGCATTATAGTATAACCACTATGCAATTATTCATAATAATAATAAACTTTATTTAAGCACAGGGTTTTTTAAATCTGGATCAGAGTTTAGCTTTATGCAGTTTCCGTCTTTCCTCAAGTTTTATCCAGTTTAGTTGCTTAAGTAGGACTTCGCTAGGTGTCGTTTGCATTCCGAGAATTATTCTTGCTGATCTCTTCTGTAGACCTTGTAATTTTGATCTTGAAGTCACATTACAATTGTCCCATACCACATCACAATAGTCAAAGATCGGTAGAATCATTGTATTGTAAACAAGGTTTGACAGAGGGAATGTCAAGGAAGGGTCAAATAAGTCTAAGTATGCCGATTCTAGATGATGCTTTGCTATGTAGTTTGTCAACGTGAGAGGTGCAGTTTAAGATTGCTGTCCAGAGTGACGCCAAGATATTTTGACATCTCGACTTTATTAATGAATGATGTGGTTGTCAAGTCAAAGTTCCAGTGGTTGAAAGTGGTGAAGTTTCTGGTGTGTTCCAATCAGCATGTATTCTGTTTTTGTTGGATTAATGACCAGGCCATTATTCTCAAGCAATTGCGATATTAGTTTCAGGTCGGTGTTTAGGTGTCGCTTGATTTCATTGCAGCTGTCTTTGCCAGTGAAGAATAGTGCAGTATCATCAGCAAACATGTTGATTTTACATCAACCAATCATGCTGCAAATGTTTATCAAGAATATTTAAATAGCCTGTTTATGACAATGATTAAAAGCCTTAGCAAAATTTGACTTGATGTCAAATCCATCTCGTTCAATTGCAATCCATATTTAGTGTCATGATACTTTGATTAATTGGTTGGAATCGATATAATCAATATAATTATGGAGAATTCGATTTTAATACTACTGGTGATGTCTGCACATTGTAAGAAATGCCTGTGTGTTGAATCAGTGTAGCTGAGACATGAAGATTGTTCACATAAGGAAGCATACTCGTTTATTTGCGGGAAAATATCATCCAGAAATTGTAAAACTACAAAATTACTGTGGCAGTGCTCAATGATCTATACATTTTGTAGAACCATATGTTGTAAGACCCTCTGTATAATTATTGTGCCTTTGTAGTGAGGAATTGACAGAAGTTATTTTTTTACAAAATTCAACAGGATTTCGTCCATCTGTGTGTAGTGCAAATGAGACTTTAAAAAGTTGTAATTAGTGTTATTATATATACAACAGAGGAAGGAGATGAGTTCTAAAATGTTGGATATACATGCATTATTTAACTCTGTTGTTTCCAGATTGAAGATTATGTCTGCCATGTGTGTAGTCGTGGATCAGATGAGGATTGTCTTTTGTTGTGTGATGGATGTGATGACAGTTTTCACACATTCTGCCTCATTCCACCATTGTTGTCAGTTCCTCGGGGTGATTGGAGATGTCCCAGATGTATAGCAGAGGTAAATGTACAAAGCCTTGGAATTCTTTGGGAAACCATCTCACCACCAGTAATCGCCCACTTTGCTGAAGTCTTTTAATAATTCCTACATGAGAGAAAATGATCAAGAAGTAAAATTAGGGGTACCATTGTTAATTTGTAAATACAGTAAATGTTTGGTATATACTGTAATAATTATACTGTATGTATTATTTGGAAGAAGTGAAAATAGTAATTTATTTTCCTGTAATAAATTGTTGCACAATGCAAATGTGCAAGCATCTTAACACAGTTTTTATCAATTAGATTTGTGCTATTGAGGTAGACCATTGAACTTGGATGTATTTTGAAAATTATTTTCTATTTGTAAGTAAACATCTTGTTTTGCAAACATGCAAATACTATGACAATCTGCTTTTGACATGGTATGGAGACCAATAAGACAATAATTAAATGAAACTGACTGATTGAATAACTCGGTATTGCACAGGAATGCAACAAACCACAGGAAGCATTTGGTTTTGAGCAAGCCAAGAAAGAATATTCCCTGCAATCATTTGGAGAAATGGCAGATTCATTCAAGAAAGATTATTTTAAAATGCCACCAGAGGTAACACTAGCAATATTTTGTTCGCAGTTGAACCCTGTTACTAACTTTCCATCATAATGTGTTGCTGAATTCTCCTAAACTATATCCATGTGTACAGCTTCCTTATACATGCATATAGGTTGCAAGAATTAGATAATTTTTTGTATGATAAATTGCTTAATAATTTATAATTGCAAGTGCTCCCCATGGGGCTTTTCAGCACTTATTTACCACAAATATATGTTTTCAGTAGGTGAGGGTCTTAGCCAAACTGCTGAAAGCGGTTTACAGTGTATTTCTGTCTGAGACATTAAGTTGTGCCCTTGAGTTAACAGACCACAACACCGGCATCAGCCTACTCCTATCAACAAGTGCGTGGGTTCTTGTAAGTCCCCCGATAGAATTTTGAGAGACTAGACTAATGGTTTAACGTCCCTGTCCACGGACGGTGTGGCGAAAGAAGGTCCCGAAATAATTCAACCCTTGACAATTTATTGTCTTACAATGGAATCCAGATTAATGAAGGCCCTGTTATAACATAGTATTTTTTTGGGCCCAGCAAAATTTACAGTAATTTGTATGGGTAAAAACCCTGATAATCATAATGAAAACCCTGGTATAAGGAAGTCAACCAAATTTTGGGTCCCAAGGAGACATTTTACCCTCTATGTAACTAAGTTCACAAAATCAGTGCCATAAGTATGTTCTTCGTGTCAGTCACTGCTAGAAAGGAAAACTATTTGCTCTCTAGAAGCTATTGAGCATATGTGAAAGCTTTCCTCTAAGACCACGCACCCGGATGCAACTGCTGGAAAAAGCGCGAATGCCTGCTCGACAGAACTTGTCTGACTTCCAGCCTTGTGTACAGAGCCATGGTATCCACCCGCAGCCAGCATGACAAAGTCTACATTGGAATGACAGAGCACGATTTCAAATCAAGCTACCACAATCACAAATTGTCATTAAACAACAAAAAATACTCGGGAAGCACAGCCCTTTCAAAGTACATGTACATCTGGGAATTGAAAGATTCGGATATCCCATTCACTATTAAGTGGTCTGTGATTAAACACATGGCCGCCTACAAAAGCAGAACTAAACAATGCAACCGATGTTTAGTGGAAAAAATTTGCATCCTCAATGTTGATAAAAATTCCTTACTCAACAAAAGGTCAGAGCTGCTAGCAAACTTCCGGCATGAAAATAAACTCTAGATGCCATCAACTTTAAGCCACCGTAATTTATATGCACTCACAGTCTGATGATTGCCATGCAATGGTGTGAAACTCGAGTAGCTGAGTTTTATCTAAGCTTACCATCATTATAGTTTTACAAATTATGTATGTACATGTATATACAGTATGTACAGGCTACCCAGACTTTTAATGCGACTTTTGGTACATTTGGGGAAGGTCAAGTTTATTTGAACAAAGATAGCAATGATTCCCTTATAAATTAATCACCACATGTAGTAGCTAACATCACGTACACAATGTCGGACTGTCCATGCACAAAAACTGCATTATTAATCTGGGTAGCTTGTGTCCTTATGTACTTGTTTACAGCAGTAGTGCTTTGCTCTTCATTACAGCAAGTACCTACAGATGTTGTTGAAAAAGAGTTTTGGAGACTTGTTTCAACAATGGATGAAGAGGTAACCAAAATATGCCTATAGGACAGTGTTGAAGCCCCTTTGTTGGCAATTTTGCAAACATTACATAACAGGAAAACCAGCAAATAAGTTTTTGGAGCAAAAAAAATATGCATCTAATGGAACATGCATTTCAATTTGTAGCTGAGTTGCCCTGAGACAGTGAAAAAGTGTTTACTTTTTTGAGTTCTAATCCAAATTTCAGTCAGTGAAATTAGCCAAAGTTGCATACAACTTTTGCAAATTTCGAGCTGCGGCATTTAAATTCGTTTATATTGATACATGTCACTTTGCTGGCTGGATCCATTCAAAGACAATTTGATTAGAAGTTATCATATTTATAATGTAGTGAGATTGTTTTCACTATTCTCAAGTTCACAGCTAGTGAGTACAGCTGCATTGCAAATCTCCCCTGGAGTAGATCTGTCAAGTAGTTTTGTTTCTTGAATGAATATGATTGCCTCCAGTTTTCTGGCTTTTTGTCATAAGTTGCTAATATTTAATATTAATTAAAGGGTTTTTTTTAAAGTTTTACTAGTAAAAGATGTTGATGAGAATGCCACTATAATATCAACAGAAAAGGGAAAGAAGGCATTTACTGTACCAGTTTATTTACAGCCAGTAGATTACAACTTACATTTGGTTGGTCTTTTATAAAATTTTCTTTACACTGTTCTTCGTGATATGCAGGTTATAGTTGAGTATGGAGCAGACCTGCACACCTTTACATTGAGTAGTGGTTTTCCACGGAAAGGCTCTGTGCAGACACAAGAGGAAGAGGTTAGAGAAGTTTATATTTTATTATTACAGTGCATTATTAGTAATAAATGTAATGGAAACTTTGCCCATTTCCTTTGCCCTTGGTCTCTAAAATTCACTGAATTTCTACACAGATGGTGGCAGGTACAGTTCATCAGTATTGTAAATTTTGGTTCAGATTTCTTTGAAGCTGCACTGAATTTTGTTTGAAGTTGTTAAAATTACTTCTTCAGTTGTACAAGCTGTGAAAAATTTGTAAAGAAGAAACTTATTAAAAGCTAAAATAATTAATATCTTTGAATAAGCACTGGTTACATACTGTACGACACTCATCAAGTATACATAAATTATATTTACTATATAAGTACATGGATTTATTCATAGATTTACATTGTTGAAAAAATGGTTTTGTTTCAATTCACAGCCAATCAGTGATGCAACTTTTGTAATTTAACTAGCGAGACGTTTTTGGAGTTAATGAACCAAACAAACCAAACACGAACTGATTCAAACCTGCTTGTTTTTTAATTCTTCAGAACTCCTGAATGAAAATTGTACACGCACACCAACCATGACGTAATTTCTATATATGTAACAAGAGGATGCATATTCTGGGAGAGTTAGATAATATTTGAATGCTTGTTTGCTGTTAAGTTTTATCCCAGTTGTTTTTACCAACATAAAACAATCATTTCATGCTTTGGGAATAAAGGTGATGTTGAACCTTGTATGAAGAGACTGAAAACAACAACACAATGTTGATGTATCTACACTAGTTTGACAGTGGGTGTAGTTAGACAGTTTGAGATAAGTCTTCTTCAGCATCAACAATTTATAGTTACAGGTACCAAATGGAAATGTCTGTATCTGTCACTAACACAAACAGCATCAGGTTTATTTTGAATATGCAGTTCATATAGTAATTTTAAACTATGATTAGCATAGTATGTTTGACATCTATATGCTATTAATTTATCTTCATCATGTCATTTTATAAAAATGACTTGCCTTTAATTGTGTCAATATGCATCTTAAATATTTGTTGACAGTATTATGCCAACTCACCGTGGAACTTGAACAACCTTGCCAATTTGGAGAAGTCTGTACTTAGTTACATCAATGCAGATATTTCTGGCATGAAGGTAAAATAGTTTGTTATTTTAGCAGTATATTGGATTATTTAACTAGTCTGAATGTGTATATATTAATGTTTGTGCTGTTGTGGTTGTGAGCATCAATATGTTTGTGTAGTATACAATGTATGCACACATTATGTACAGGTAAATTAGGTAAATTCTCTGATATGTATGACTGATGCATTGAGTTATATGAGTGTACTACTTTCTGCAATTTTCTAGTTAAAGTTACAAGTTGACACTTCTACTGCAAGTTGGGTCATTGATACTGTCCAATTTTAAGTGTATTTTGTTGAATCTTGGCCACAGTATCGATAAATAGTCATAGTTGGAAACTGTGCTAAGGATTTTGGAAATTCTATGTAGTTTTCTAGTTAAATTTACAAGTTGGCACTTCTACTGTAAGTTGACATTCCATATTAAATAATCAAAAATAGGGCAATCTGAAATCTCTCAAAGATTGGTCGAAGCAATTGGTCTCAAGACTGATAGTATAACAAAAGACACTGTTTGATGTAGGGTTAATGAGCACTGTTGT
>JANSTR010144476.1:0-11584 GCA_025434805.1 Antipathozoanthus remengesaui | reverse complement strand
AAAAAATAATCATTATTCCATACCGTGGTGATGAAGATGATGACAGTGATAATAATAATAGTATTATAAAAATGATGATAATAATATTGATAATAATAGTATATTTATACTATACCGGTGACACGGAAAACGGTGTCCCTCACAGTACACTACTCCTAAAACTAAATAGAACAAGAATGAATGTGTTCTCAGGTTGCTGTGCTCTTTTACAGGGTAATGCTGGGAAACGTGGCGCACCGGGAGCGAAGGGCGAAGAGGTAAATGTTATCAATTTTACCAACCAATAACTTCATTGTATTTGTTCAACAGCCCTCACTGACAAAGCAATACGCTTATGAAACATTGGCTCCTAGACCTGCGCTATCCACTTGCCGGTCACTTGCCAGATATAATTTGTGTCAGTAAGAACTGGCATGCGCATTGACGTTGACCTTCTAATAAACGTTGTGGAGAACCAGTTCGCTCGTCTCGCCAAACCTAACAGATGAAAAAATGGAAAACGCCCTTAGAAATTTCGGTATGCCACCAGTTCATCTAGAAAGTTCAGTCGAATCGCTAGTTGTCTGGGCTTCTCGCTTGATCTTATGGCAATCAAATTTCTTTTTTATCGTATGATCAATAAACCAATTATTAAGTATTTGCGTGCAAAATGTTTTTCTCTTCCCCCCCCCACCTCATTGCCTCCGAGCTTCCCTGTAATTCCGTTGACACTCTGCTCATGCAATTCTATCAAGTGAACGGTTGATCGACAGACCTTTACAAAATTGTTGTGATTGTGAACCATATTTAACAAGCTAACTTGTTCAACATGTTTGACTTTAGTTTTTTTCATCGCACTATATATGTGTTTTTACATGCACTTTATATGTTTCCATTTGGTTCTCTTCTCTCCTACTATGCATATTTTCTGAAGTCGTATTTTGTGACTCTGATAGTTTTATTTAATTTTCTTTCCAGGGACTTGCAGGTTTTCCCGGCTCGAAAGGAGATGAAGGCGCCATGGGAGATGCGGTGCGATTTCCTTTTTTTCTTTTTTCTTTTCTTTTATTTCAATAACTTGTCCTCTAAGTCACTTTTTTAATTTTTAATTTTAAACTTGTTTTTCTAAAATTTTTATTATTAATTAATAATACAGATGTTATATTATAGATAATGTACAGGTAGTTAAACTAAGATTAGAGGTTATAGGAAGTAATTTTGAAAATCAAAGGGATATTAAAGAAGCAAAATTTTAAAGGAGACAATTTGCCAAGAGAAAACGTATTCTTATTGTATCTATTGATAGAGTAAATTTCTACATTAACATCAAAAATTTTGGACAAAAACATTTCGAACATTTTATTTTTGGTACAAATTCATTTCGTGTACCTTTTTGTAAATTTTGTACAAAGGTTTCGAACACGTTTTGCAGCCATCATAACTTTATTATAAACCCGTTTTGACAGTAATCACGAAAGTTTTACAGTGTGATATCGTTTTTCTTAATGCCAAAACAAATTCTTACAAAATAATTATTTATTTACACCAATTTTTGCCAATTAAGGACGCTAACTGAATGGAACTACGGTGTTTTCGATGAAGCCTCACTTCACGCTAAAGAAAGCGTTTCACTAGGCTCAGAGGATCAGACTATACTGACAGCGACGAGGATGAAGATGATCAGGCTGTCTTACTTATTGACGTTGAAGAAGACAAAGATTGATTTGGTTGAAATACATTTATTTATCAAGGTGAAACTTTTAAACGACATGAAACTGCGAGAGAATAGAACAAGACTGTCACTGTCCTTAAAATAAGAAATGGATGATTTAGATCCTACTGTAATAATTTTGGATGTTAAAAATTTTCGGACGGATTAGTGTTCGGACAATGATTTTGTCCGAAGTTAATTTCGTTCGAAAGTTTCTGATGTTAATGAATTATAAAGTAACAGGAGATAGTAACCTTTTGAAAGTATGATATGTTGGTTTTGAATTTAGCTTATTTCTGAAAATGAACTGATTTGGCAGCCAACAAGATGAACTCTCTAGTATAGAGAAGACTTGCCCAATTTTAAAGCTCCACGAGATGACGTGAACACATTGAAGTGAACACAGAAATGCCACGTTAAGGAAATTAGCTCAAAAACCACTTTTAAGTTTCTACAATATATTTTTTAATTACACGTTATTATAATAAATATTTATAACATTTCATAGGGATCTGACGGGCCAGTAGGTCTCCCCGGACCTGAAGGAAGTGAGGGACCAAAGGTTAGAAATATTTCTTTATATATATAACCACGTGAGCGGCTGTTGCACTCTTGGAACACCTGACTGAATTGATCGTATGACACCACCCCAGAAGACTTTGCGCGCATGAAAAGGTCTCAAAATGGCCGGCATTCTTAATGCACGTTTGGAACGCCTGACTGGATTAATCATATGGCACCATCCCAGAAGACTTCAGTCGAAATGGACGCTATTTTCAGTTTTCCTCGTCGGTTTTGAAAGAGGTCGGATGCATTGATAGATCGCAGGATCACGGGTTCGAGTCCTGAACTAAAACTTTTTAGTCAACTGCTTAGGATGTCTTGCCAAATGCGATGATTCATAAATATCAACCCCAAGTTTGATTTGAAACTTGCTTAAAGTAACACACAATCAGTTCTTTCTAAATCAACAACTTATAAAACACTTTTTCCTCGCAATTATTTTCAAAATCCATCAAAATATATGTGATCTATTCTGGTTCTGGGTTTCCATGATTCAAATTTAGATATCGACAGAACATGGCGTGATCACAAGGGAATTTCCTTCAAGGGGGAAACAACCTCGTAAATGAAACCTTAACTCACCTTACGCAACACCAATATACGTCATTGTTTTTGGTATATTTTTTATCGCTTTCGATATTGACTGTTAAGTATTAGGAAATAGCAAACAGAAAACATTTACCCTTTAAAGTGACAGAGGGGTCCAGTTGGAAGCCATATTCCCTAATAGTATTTCCGTTGTTTCTACAGGGGAACATGGGAATTCGCGGGTCTCCGGGTCTTCCTGGCCCCGCGGGAGCAAAGGTAAGCAGCAAAAAACTTGTACGTTTGGCCGCGATTATAAAAGGTTTCAAGATTTTAGTAAAGCTGGATTGGTTGATGGTATGAATCCGGCTCAAATCTGACCCATTCAAAAAATCTGTTGCGACAGATGCCGATGCCTGTAATTAGATTTTGATCTCTGATTGGCTATGAAAAATGTATAATAAAATCAGCCAATGGTTAACAAAATAATGTTCCCACCGTAATATTGGAAGGAAGCTTGCGAAGGGCTTACGCTTGAACCGTCAGCTTTCTTCCAACCTTTAGGGGTGGAAAATTGTTTTGTCAATTGTTTTTCCGACCCAGTGAAAAAAAAACCCTACTTATTACGAGTATGAGAAATGTCACTGTTTTATAGTGTGGAGTACGTTCCTCCTCGCCACTGATATCTTCTGTTTATGTTGTAGGGAGAACGTGGTTTACAGGGCCTGCCTGGCTATCCCGGAAGCACTGGAGACAAAGTATGGAATGAGACTAACTTTAACATATCTTCCATAAGATTCTCCACAAGAAATAGCTGTGACAAATGACCCAACGGTTGACATTTAATGTGTTACGTGTTTGATTTCACAAATCTAAGCGAGTGCTGTCACGTCGGAATTGCTCTATTAGGAGGGATAACTAATATTTATCTCATTTTTCTAGAGGAAATTTATTGCCTGTTTTTCGTAATTGATGTTATCGTTGAAACTTAGATCGTTATAGTTAGTTATCGTTAAAACTTATCGTTATAGTTAGTTATCGTTAAAACTTATCGTTATAGTTAGTTATCGTTAAAACCTATTGTTATAGTTAGTTATCGTTAAAACCTATCGTTATAGTTAGTTATCGTTGAAACTTATCGTTATAGTTAGTTATCGTGAAAACTTATCTTTATAGTTAGTTATCGTTAAAACTTATCGTTATAGTTATTTATAGTTGAAACTTATCTTTATAGTTAGTTATCGTTGAAACTTATCGTTATAGTTAGTTATCGTTGAAACTTATCGTTATAGTTAGTTATCGTTAAATCGTTGCCATTATAGATTTATTTAGTTTTCTGGTGACAATCAACGTCTCCTTTCTACAATCATTACCATATTTTGGATCCATGAAAATATATAATATTGGTTATTTACAAGCACCGTTGTTGTAAGTGTCATGAACATTTTACGCAGCACTTTATTTGATCTCCCTTTCCATTCCATCTAGGAAATTATACTGAAGTCCTTTGGATTACATTGGTGTATTCGTCATGCGATAGGATTTATTGACAGTATAGATTAGCTGTGCTATAGATAAACTCATCCCTTTCATCCCAGCTAGTTTATCAGTATGTATCTTCTCCTTACGTTATCCACGCAAATTGTGTTGTTTGGTAATGAGAATAACTCGTCACAGCAAACTATCTCCCAACCTGTCTTCAAACAAGCTTTGAAGACAGTTTAGAAGAATTCAGCAACACAAGTGTTTCAGTTTGTTTTTAAAACAAAGAATGAAATGAGATACGGCATACAACACTACTGTTTCCAATTAAATGTCATGTAAAGGAGTAGACCATTTAATATCGATCCTGCAAAGATTGGGTATTTTTGACATATTTTACCTATGGAACGTCTTCTCCCCCCCCTCCCTCTCTCTTTGTCTCTCCAAATGCCCTCTCCACCTGCCTCCCCTCTCGAAGCCCTTTCTCCAAATCCTTTCCACCTCCCTCCCCCATCGATGCCCCATCTCCAAATCCCCTCTCCACCTGCCTCCCCCATCGATGCCCCATCTCCAAATCCCCTCTCCACCTGCCTTCTCCAAATCCCCTCCTGAGGGGAGCCAATAGTAGAGGCTAGCAATATCCTCTTGGTCGTGTCGAAGACCTTGATGCTTGTTTATATGTGTTTTGCTTTTAATTTTTAAGGGATCAGCCGGTGCGATGGGTGCTAGAGGCCGAGATGGTGCGAAGGGAGTGAGGGTAGGTCATTTAAAATCGTGTCTGTTTTGTGTGCAAATCATTAAATGGGTAATGAAACAAGCAGCCTGGGTTTTAATCAACAATACTTTGCAAACCATATGTGTTATTTAATGTTTTATTTCAAGTTTAATTATATTTAATTATAATGGAAACCATCGGGACAGTTACTTTTGAGAACGGAGTATGACGTTGCGGCTGAGAGTGTTCCAGTGCCAGTGTTCTTCCACTATTGAGAAAATAGTTGGCACTTTATACCAACGGGACAAAAGAGTATCTACAGTGAAGAGTCAAACAAATTGGAGCAGGACCATAGAATCTCCAAAGCTACTTCTAAATACAACAAAAATATACATTGTATGCTTCATATTTTAACATGATCACATATTCTTCTTCTGCTCCTTCGTCTTCCTGTTGATCCCAACTTAATTTATGTTTTCGGTAGGGGGCATCTGGATCGCCTGGTTCTCAAGGACCACGTGGACGAAGGGTACGTATCAATCCACCGTACCAAAAGAGACGGCGGCTGTACATTTAACCGCAATACCTTGCAAGCCTAACTCAGTGAATAGCTGAAAGTGAAAGACCACTGTTTGGGAAACGTATCCAGGCACTAACAACGTTGTGTATGCTAGGTTTCAAGTTTTTAGATGCTTTCTGTACGTTTTTATGAGCGTTTTTATGTTTTTCGCGCGTTAGGAGTTATGGGTAAATGTAGCTTTCGCCATTTTTCTTGTTACGGTCAATTGGAGTAGCTACCTGATATCACGAACCGCGGTTCAATCTCCAACAAGAATGCCTCGAAGTGTTATTGGCCGAAGGCACTTCTCGAGAAATGTTCCACCGTAAGCCATTAGAGTGGCCTGGGTACGAACTCATGTGCCAAATTTACAGTTGCAGAAAAAACCAGGCGGAGAGTATCTAAACTACTACTACTACTACTGCTACTACTTCTACTACTACTACTACTACTACTACTACTACTACTGCTACTAAACTACTACTACTATTACTATTACAATTGCCACTATTATTACTACTGCTATCACTATGACTAATATTATCATTAGTAACTATTTATCTGTTCTTTTCGATCACAGGGCCCACGCGGCGAGCGCGGTTCGCCTGGAACACCAGGGCTCAACGGAGCGAAGGTATGGCATCGTTTGTACATCACCAGAGAAAACCAAACAACTTGAATTCATTTTTCTCCTCCATTCCATTTCAACTAACCTTTCACTGAAACCAACTCGCCAATTTTTCTCCTACTTTTTTGTTCTCCTTTCCCGTTTTCTTGCCCACTGTTTTGATTATCTCAAATGCTTTTTTTAGTTCACCATTAACATTCTACCATTTATTTTGTTCTCCCTTTACTCCTCTTCCTACTTTTTTTCGCACAGTTACCTACTACAAAAAACACTTAATCCTTCATTGATCAGTGTAATCCGGAATACACTGAAAAATGAGATGCTTCATTGCATTTGTAAAATAGTTATAAAAACGCAGACTATCTCCTGAAGGCTAACACATTTGATTTCTTGTCATCATAACTTTATTCTTTAAATGTTGTTATTCATTTCACTTGACTTCGCACAATCGTAGTTAAAATCATAGCTACAATCCTGTCAATCTTTCCCGTGCTGTATTCCTTGTCCCAGTACAGTCAAGCGTTACGCCAAGAATCAAGCTCTCGCTTTGTTCAAATTTTGAATTCATTACTCGGTCGAATTTCGAAGCAGTCCTCGATTTGGATGGATAAACGTGGTGGATTACTGAACTACATTCGCGTATCTGCACACAGAATGCACAAGAAGTCATTGCGAAAGTTAAGTTAGGTTTTGTTTAAGAATCTACTGACTTTAAACTCACTGAAATATCCGTCGACAGTCTCTCAAAATGTTGAATATAATCCGTTGGCAGTGATTTCCGAGACCTTGCTTTTCCAGCCACGCGAAGGTTGTACAATCAAATTTGACTATTCAAAATTCAAACTGCTTCGAGTCCGTTAATCGATTTAGAATTGCAAAGTTCAAATGAGAAATAATTTCAAAATTGAACAACAAAGCGAGCGTTTGATTCCGGCGTGAATGCTTGACCTGGTTTGACAATGCAACAGAGTATTCATCATTATCATTGTAATATCAGTTGCAAACACTCAGAAGAATCGATGACGCTGACCCACGTGCGATGCTCATAAAAAATGATACCTTCCTTAGACCTAACTTGGCTAACAACTAATCAACTGTATACAGACTAAATAACAATAACATGTTATCTGTTCATGGCACTTAGCTGTCCATGCGAGTTGGCAATTTTACTGGTCTGCCATATCAGGTTATGTATTTTCGGCACTGCCAGTAGCTGAGTTTGCATTAGAGCCAGTGTCACAGTTTGTCATAGCCTACTATGGTGGGTCCTACATCTGAAGTCTCCCTCTCGTCTTGGGGGTTTGCTGCGTTCTGTTCCAGGTTGAACCGCACTCTCTTCTGGGCAGTACATAACTCGCCTTTATTTGGCGTTGAATGTTGACACAATGTATGAACGAGGGACATCTAGCTTTTCCTGAGCCATGGCTCGCTCCCTCACATGCGCTCTGGGGTTTTCAGTGGCCACTTTCTGGCCGGGTACAAGAGTGGGTAGATCTTTGGCGTGCTGGTCATGCTTTGCCTGTCTTCCCTGTAGCCTGTCGATGACGTCCTCACTATCGGCACTGCTGTGGATTTTCCTTGGTAGATTATCCTGTACTGTGCGGCCTAACAGCAGCTCAGCTGATGATGCAAATTTGTTATCACCAGAAGTGGCCCGTAAGCAAAGCAAGGCCACGTCTGCATAGTACCTGATTTTTTTGCTTTCTTGAGTGTTATTTTAGCAGATCTAATCTGAGTCTCTCCACAAACCCAGTACTGCGGGGATAGTGTGCTGAGCTAGTTATATCAGGTCCGTAGGAGAGGGGGTTCGAAGGGTTCGAACGACCCCTCAGACCCAAAACATGGATAAAAATAAAATATTCGGTTAATAAAACGGATTGATTATTCTGAAGATATTCTTGTTGTTTGCTTCTCCGAATGCCCTAGCCTGCTCATGACAGCCGTAAAACTCATTAATATAGTAGATTGAGTCTAAATATTTAGAAAGAAAATTGCATAGTTTATGCCATAAATGCCAACCAGAAATGGTATAGAATGCAGAATGCAGGAAAAGTTATCATAGAGCACTAAGATTTTCAAAATTTTCCAGGGTATCATACCACGCACCCCTCTAGCGTCTCGTACCTTCGGTGCTCGTTTTTTCACTCTAAACATTTTTTGTGTCCGAACCCCCCTTAAGGAAACCCAGCCTGTATATGCTGAAACCCGGTCAAGTTTCAACAGTTTAAAAATGAATCAGACAAAATTCTTAATTTTGATACGAATGCACGAATATACTTTGGTTTACTGACTTTATTGAACTTCGTTTCTTGAATGAATCATTGCATTTTCATCTGTTGGAACGTTTGAAATGTTTCTCGTGTAATTTAAACAATGGTGAACTTGATTGCAATTTTTACCATATGGATTGTATATCGTCCTCGATAAAGTTCTATATTTCGGAGAGTATTGTGCCCAGTCCTATCCTGGGTGCTAGAGGTTTTCTCGCTCACAGACGGTGAACAACCATTTCAGGCTTCGCGCTCGCTGATCGTCTGTGAGCGAGAAAACCTCTGGCACCCAGGGTAGCCCAGTCCTGGCACACCTCAGTTTCGAAGCGTAGTTTGGCCTGACCCAACTTTATCGCACGTCAATGACTATGCTGTCAGAAAAGGCATTTAACTGAAAACGAAATAAATTTTTCAGCAGGATATAAACATTTGAAAATTATTAAAACGTACCATTCAACTTAGTAAAAAGCTCCAGTGATACAGTGGCTAAGTGACACGAAAAGCGAAACAGATTTTTTACTTACAATACGGTCTGCCTTCATATGCATGTATCACCTTGATTATGTTGGCCAAAGACCATAACAATTAATTTGAGAGATATATACTGGACACAACGCAGCTTTTATTGCTAGTTTCTTTTTTCCTTGTCTACAATGACGAGCGATAGAGTTATTAGGTGCAGAAGCAAACATGAAGAAAATTAAGAATTTCAAAGGCAGGTCAGAAATTGGTTCGACCTTCTTCCAAAAGCAAAAGTGATAGCTGTATACCATAGTATGACTATGGACCGCCTTGTACGCTCACCCTAACAAAACTAAAATGCTTGCTGTCCCTCCCCCCGACCAAAATTGTTGCCTACGGCCCTGCGTGATGTAATTGCGTATGACTCAAAATGATCATGAGAATTCAATATGAAGTTGCCCATGAAGGTCACGAGCGATGAACTGTACCATACTAAGAAAGCGATGACTTAATCACTGATTACATTCCTTTACACACCGACTTTTTTTCTTAAAACCTTCACAATGTTTTACAGTACTAAAGTATATAATATGTAATATATTTTTATATATTAAATATTCATACAATTAATGATTTATTGATCCTATTTTAATTTTTATATTCATGAAAGTTGTACATGTAAATGGTAATAACTCTTTGTGAGTTGAAAACCAATAAAGTTCTAGTATTTAAAAACTGTTAAGTCTCTATACAAAAGTTTGTGCGCACCGTTCAAACTTTGCAGTGACAGTTTTTTAAATATTTTAGCATGTGACAACCTGTACAGTTTAACATTCACCAAAGCAATCTTTCACAGTAATAATATGCAACAATCCGCCGAACATTGAAAATGAAACAGTGTTGGTTTTAAGGAAGTTTTTATTTATCATAAGCTGAAACACCTTGACAAACTTTTTCTGGTACAAATCAGTATAGGGATAGGCGGGTGTGCCAGTCGCCATCTTCTCTCACAAGGCTTGACAACAATGAAAACGTACGCTGTTCAACGCAGTGTCGTCACCAGTCCCCTGAAGTGCCTCGACCTTCGTTTGCAGTCCACAAATGGCGAAGCCGAGGAAAAGAGAACAAGGGAAAGCTTCCTATAAAATGTTATCTGTGCTATTTGTAATTCACTTACATCAATACATGTCATGTTTGCGCACCAATCCCCGCCCCATCGCAAAGTCCGATCTATATAAAGTATTCTTTCCAATGAAACCAAGTTAGGTCAACCCAAAATGTAAGCCCAAGTCAATCCGTAAGAAAATATACGCGATTTTGTGGAGTCGGACAGCCCGAAGAGAACCCCGTTCGTTCTGAGAACAAGTGATTAGATTGAGATTCTATCTTGTTAAACATTCCGCTTTTGAGCAGTTCAGTTCGTGTCGAAATTCCAATTTCAAGGATGTTGATATAATGTTTATGAAAAAGGATTTGGCAACTGTGTAAGGCCGCGTATGCCCGATAACACAACAACAGAACAGAAACCGGCTACCGTTGAACTTACAGTATAATTGAAGCACACTGAAACAATGCTTAACTCTGGTTTTACTTGTCTAATGCCTGATGTTCAATGGTCAATGTCCAATGTCAATCGAAAGTGTCGAAAGCGAGACAGACGAACAGCTTGTAGATACTGTTGAGGACCATTCATGCCCTGATCAGTCTGATCAACACGATGACTACAGCAGCAGTGCACTGCATGACACTGAATGGGGATAACGAGTCAGATGTAGCGCTGTCGTAGCAGCTTTACACATGGTATAATGTCAGCAAGGGCTGAGGGAGAAAAAGTTTTAACCAGCTGAATGAGAGATTTTCTTTAGTCCAGATGAACGTGCACACACTCAATTTGGATCCAGTGAAAAGCTCTTTTGTCCTATGGATCGGTTTATTTAGTTATTTACTGAATAAACGTTATGCTAGAACTGAAATTTGTAAACTGGAATCACAAACTAAAACATCTATATTGTTTTTTATTGCTTTTTACCAATCCAAGGTGGACGGAGAATCTCACGACCCAATTGACAAAGGTCTCCGAGGGCATACGGTTTAACGTCCTTATCCGAGAAGACACGAAAGTCTAACCATTTGCAGTTGTTAGAGCAAAGACAGCACCTTCTCCTCAGTTATTTTAAGACCCTGAGTGCTGGTCCGGCCGGGAATCGAACCCGAGCCTCCCTCACTACAGACTGGCGCCTTATCAACTGAGCTAACCAGGCGGCGGAAAACTAGCTTTCAGCTTTCTTTCTTGACTAAAAGAATTAAAAGTAAAACTATTTCAAGACTTTTGTGTGACACCATATACAAATCTTGCCTACCCACAGAGATCAGCCGAACTGCTGAACAGACAACTTACCATTGTGACAGTATTCCCAGTTGCTCCAATTTCCCCAAGTCATCCCCCCGCCAGCTAGGATATGCTCAGAGGTCCCGCCACAAAGCGTTTCAATGTTGTTAGCTGCAGTATCATCACGGCTATATTGATAGGGTTAGAGACCTTAAGAACGACGACGGGAGCGTCAACGAGAACGGCTGTTATATTTTTAAGTTCCTGGTTTCTTTGTCTTTGTTAGTCAAAACCATTTGTTTCTTTTATGTTTTCGCGAAGGTTTGCGAATAGTAAAAATTAGAAGCCTTAATTCTTGAA
>JANSTR010144465.1:0-11584 GCA_025434805.1 Antipathozoanthus remengesaui | reverse complement strand
GCTCTTCCGATCTCACCCCCCCCCCCCCCCTGCGTACGCGCCCGGCATAGCTCCTGCTAGATGAGACAGGTGCTTGCATTGGTGCCCAAAGTCAGGTGAAGATCAAACCAGCGCCGAAACCGTTTTTCATACGAGGAACTCTATATGTACATGACTGACTCTAGTTACTCACAAATAATAAGAACAATTTAGAAACAACCTGAGGTAAGGCTTTGGAAGCTGTAGTGTAGTTTGATCAAATTTGCGCCATGATCATATCATAATAAATACTTCAGTTTCCTCTGATAAAACTAGACGTCTTAGCGTTGTCTATTGATCTGATTGATCATTTGTCCGATTATTCAGTGGTTTTATAAGTCCTGTCCTTGCAAACAGAACAAGTTATTGAGGCTGAAGTCATCTTAAGTTTAAAAACAATTGCCAAATGAACTTTGGAGGCCAAATCTGGGTCCTTACTAAATCATTAAATGATCAACGTCTCGCCCTCGCTGACTCACATGCGTTCATGCAGCGGTATGTTGTCGCGAAATAGGTTTCAACTCCGCCCTTTCATACTCTCAGTTTTAGCGATTCTAAAAGCTCAAAATTTCCGGGGCAGCTAGGAAACTCGCGCTTTCGGCGCTCGTGGTAGTGCCCACCCAATCTAAGAATTGCTCCGCGGTCCCTTTAAATTATCTTAAAAACAATACCTTTTCAGCCCAAGCAGCGAAAATCTAAACCCTCAGACCTAATCGGTCCGAAAACCATACCCCAAAAGGCCGTACACACCCAGTATGGTCAAATGTGGAGAGTACTTCACCCCGCGGGCATTTTACCAATAACATCAGTTGGCATATCGTGTAGTATGAACTTGGGTTTCTGTTGAAAAGCGAAGCAGTTATAGAGTAATTTAATTTAGCCCAACGTCAGCTTTCATCCCCGTCCCAATTGTTACTTGCCGGCTCATTTGGCCGCCATGAATCTTGATCGTGCAGATATTTCACTAAAGTACAGTTACGATTTCCAATTCACAGTTAGTCCCGATTTCAGTAAAATGTTAGACGGTAGTTTAGTCACAAAATTAAAAGCCTTAGTCTACTAGTGTATATACGCAAATTCTGGCGTTAAAAAGACAATTTTATCAGTTATGGTATTCTGGCCGCAACAATGGCGGTCTAATCTACCAGTGAAAGATTGGGATATGTCAGCGGTATAGCGTAGGTGAGATATCCCTGATATGACAAGGATATACATTTTGTGATAAGAAAAATATTTCCGTTATAAATTCTTGACAACGTACTCCTCTCTCCGCGAGTCAATTCGATCAAGGACTTGAAATTTACAAGATGTCGTTTTCTCATGCAGACAGAGGGTAAAAGACTACCCATAGGCGATGAACACCCGAGAGTTGTACTTTAAGAACGGGGTGTCCAGCTTTAGTCGTTGAGGTATTCTTTTACTTTCACTGTCCCATCTAATTCTTAAAATTCCACGATTGTCAAATGTACGTGTTTAGTTTTAAGGCATGGCCGCACGACATGGTCACAAAGTTTAAAGATGGCGATTAAAAAATCTCAGTTGTCCAAGTCTATGAAAACAGTATCATATAATATTTGCGCCAATCATTAAATCACAACTCCAACTTTCTTTTTAGCAGGGTGCAATATAGGAAGCTGACAACTTACCAATATCGCTTTACCATAATGATTACCCCGGGAATGATCATCATGAAGAGTCGTTTCTTAGAATGCCATCACCGGGGGCCGTGATTTCATCATCACTATCATATTCCATTGGTAATCGATAGCCATTTTAAAACTTTTTGAAAAGGTAAAATCTGCGCGGTATGGGCAACTTGATGAATTGGACTTAAATTTCAAGTTTATATGTTAAGGGAAATGACACGTGGAAAAAACGTGCAGCAGTTGTTTTTATGTGCAGCCGCCTGCTTGCGGAAAGCTCTTGTAAACAACACCAATTTTTTTATGTTAAGGAGCAATTGAAAAATACCATTAACATTAGCACTGACAGCTCGCTCTACTGCACGCGCTAGGCACGAAACACCGGCTGAGGGAAGCACCGAAATCAAGTCGTTGGAGTTCTAATCTAGTTCGACCTCAGTTTGAGTCTGTCAATATGCAGACTACAGGTTGCGCAAAGGAAAAAAAAACTGGCCTTTAAAACATACCGCTGTACCCAACCATATATGAAGGGAGAACCCAAACACACGAAGTAAAACAATGCAGCTTTACTTTTAACCGAATTAAACGTCTTTTTAAATAAAATATCACAAAATAATATTATCGAGTACGGGCCCATACTGAGCAATTTTGGTTTCTTTTTCCTGGATCAAACCCATTAAATATGGCAATATTGGCTTTTGACAAGGTACAAGCGAGATCTCCAGCTGTCCTTTTTCGTACACAGAGTTCAGCATTTTAATCCCTGTCATCGATGTTATAATGCAGAAATCAGCCATGCGTGATTTCAAACCTCAACATTCCTTTTCAGTGAAGGAAGCCAAAGAGTTCCGTCTCGGAGCCATCCATGAGCCTGATTATAAGCAACCACAGCAATTTCTTAATAAGTTATTTTAATCTTTGAGAAAATGCAGATAACAAACCTAGTCTTCGCAGTATGCATAACTTGCGATTTACAAGAAAGGTAGTTCCAAATCGTACCCCCTGGCTTCATACAGACCCGTTACCCAGTACCTAGATTCTTTCCCCATTTGCAGTACTTATAACAGACTTTTTAATTCAATGCGAGTATCCAAATTTTAGTAAGCAAATATTTCATTTCCTTCAAAATCTACTCAAACTAAAACAACTCGTTTTCTTAAAATGCGCTAACATATTTAATCTAATTATTTTCGTCGCTTTTCTGCCTATTGAGCGGGTGTAGTGATGTTTGCAAGGGTTAAAGGCGGTGCCCTATATACTCGCCGTTTGTGACATCGGAAGCGGACGCTATCTATTTTGTGAAGTACAACAAAAGCCTAGTATATCAAACGCTAGTTGACGGTCATACATTAGCCAACAAACAGAACAAACACAGTTGTAGCATCTTCAGTCCATATTTTATTAACATTATATATACACACCAAAGTCTACTGAACGGCAGAAAGTGAACCTTCAAAAACATTACCCTATAAAAACTAGATCCTTTTTTCCGCTCGCAGATTAACTGAATATGTTCTGTCCAATTAGTCTATGGACAATTCCAGCTTCGCCTTTGAAGAATTATGTACACACAGTTTTAATTTGTTCTAAGACGGGCAATCACACACAGAGTTTTCACTCCAAGTCTATGAATCTCCTGTCGTCAGAAATGTATTTCTTGTAAGTCCGTCGGCGTGCTCGGCGCGTTCGCATTTGACTCGTCGAGTTTGCCGTCTTCCGTCGAATCTTTAAGATTTAAATGCAAAACCTCTTCCATCAGGTCTTGGCAAGCCCGCAGACATTCCTGTTGAAAGAGCACACAAATATAATGCAATACTTGAGTAAACAATAAAGATGCATGGGAATTTCGGTGTCATTCAGTTATATTGAGATTTTGTTATTATAATGGCTTTCTAAAACTCAGTCTTGCTTACCGGTTCTACGTTCGTGATGTCTTGTAACAGGTGGAGCAATTTTCTTCCCGTCGCAACATCTTTTTGACCGCTGATTCCCGCGAAGGCCGCACATATTGATGCGGCTGCCAACATCGACGGTGGGTACATCAAAAATTTGTCATCTGACGGAAGCAAACAACGACAGAAAAGAAAACGAATGAGAAAAGAATCTCAGCTGTGATATCCATTCATTATCCTAAATAAAAAACTACTAAATTAACCAGTCTAATACCAACACATAATTTGCTTACAGGAAATCAAATTTAACTAAATGGAATTAGGAAATTTTAATACACAAATATACAAGCATCAAATTTCTTCTAATTTACGTCAAACGATGTATGAATGTGTATCACTGTATGAATGCTGGGATAAAGTAATTAATACACCAAAATAACTAGCGTGGGACAGATTTTTAAATAAGAAATCTTGGGCATACCTGTACAGCACAGCGCAATGAAAGTGGCAGAGTGCTTTCTCAGGACACTGCGATGCTCCCGCGGTAATGGTAGCCGACAGAAGATTTGCTCCAGAAAATCATACGGCGTCACCGCTGATAAATCCCATTTTAACTTTCCCAGAACTAAAAATTCCCAGTTCTGCGAGAGAAAGAATTTAGAATCATTAAATAAGCTTCAGAAAGATAAAGCTTCGCATCAGAGAATAACAGGCAATAGCGCGTCAACTTCGCGTTTATAGACCTTTCTTTTAAAAACTTCGTTGGCCTCATCTTTGTCGCCTCCCCGCGCTGGTCTTGCCGCAACAAAAGACAATGTGCTAAAATGCGAATTAAAAATATATAAAAGGCTGCAAATGAGCAATACAGTTCACATGTATATTTTAAAAAAACTGAGAAGTACTTGTACTCACCAATAATTCTTCACACGAGATAGAATTGTCCGTATAAATGCACAGCTTTTCAGCAGTCAGGGGGTTTGTTTCTTTCAGCTTGCTGGCGATAAACATACACACTGCTCCGAGGAGCTGTAACTGACATTTCCTTATCGGTACGACCGATAGAAACCTGTCAAGATAGTTCATAGATAGGGGAAATACTTCTTCTTCGCATTGCTGTTCCTCGCAAACCTACAAACAGAGAAGTCCAACACGTCAGATCTCGTGCAAAAAGCATATGATAAAGTGAAAGGCACCCTTACGGAAAATGCCAAGTTCCGGTTTCACCACTTACCTCCATCATCCATGTCGCCACCATGCGTCTCATGTACGGCTCGACCTCATTCTGTATAATTTTAAAGTAATAACAGCTTGGCAAGTATTTTTCTTCACACGATAAGAGATTTTTAAGCACACGATCGTCTTCGAGCAAAACTGGATCGGGATATCCGTGATTAATTCTGGGTCCTTCGCAGCATAACAGATCCATTCTTGTGGTGTGCAATGCTATATCAGGTATGCTTTTGAAGCCGTGTATCGGAATGAATCAGATTTTTATTGATCAGTTCTGCGCCGGGGTTTGGGGTTGGCTGCCACGATTGCAATGGAGTAGACGGTCTTTCTAGCTTCGATTAGTTTCAATTGGAAGTTGTGGAAATGAAGATCTGAGGCTGTCCGCTTCTCGATGCTATGTGTGTGTGGCCCTGCAACCCCGGCGCCAAAATCTTGTCTCGCTCAGAAAGGGAACTAACTCAGTAACTGATCAGGGAAACCAAGCAAATCTTATTGACAGCCAGCCATCAGCGTTCATTGACACGGTGTCGTTGCTGGGTAGATGTTCTATTTTCGCTAAGCAACCACAATAGAATGGTTTCCTGCCATTGAAATACACCAATCAGACGAAAGCGGCACAGGTTAATAAAATGCAAATCAAGACGAAGAGTCAGTCGCCCGGACATCAATTCTCAGGCATGAGATATCTATTTTTCGTCGAAAAATTGATCAAGCCGCAGCAAACTGCAAGGCTATCTTCTCTTGGAGCCCAAACTTAAAAATATAACAAAAAGTTGTGCCTGCATGAATGAAAACGACTGTCGTCGATGCAAGATTGCATCTGAAGGCGGAGCGATTTCTTTAAATTCCTTGGATTCCAGAACATAAAGTTAGTCAGGCGTGACATCGAGTACTCGCGACCGGCCAGTATAGTACAGATTACTCGATGACAGGTAGCTCGCGCATTTTTGGGAGGCCGATAACATACTGTGTTTTGACACGAAACCTTCACAATTTCTTTTCAATATTTTTCTTTCGTTAGTCACAGACTAGCGTTGCGCAATTGATCAATCTTTATGAATATTCTAAAAAAATACTCAAATCCATTCGCACTTGGTTGTCATGGGTCATGGATGGGCGGCCGAGTTTGTTTGCTTTGTTGTCCAAAACTCGTTTTTAAAAGCTTTAAAAAAACTTTTAACCAACAATCTTAACATTGCGTTATTAAGCTATCAAGATTTTTAAAACTTTACCATTTGCAGTTTTGTCGGAGAAAAATAAAATATTGCCAGCGAAATGTTTTTCAGGGTACGATCGGATCGACGGAACAAAGCACCATTACAAAAATAACCCATAGGTGCCAAGTTGCTCGTTGTTTTTCAGGTATTTTGATTTAGTCAACATAAACAACTCTGACCAGAACAAAACAACAAAAGACAAGAAATGTGTATTCTATGCACGAACTGGAATTTGAAGTGAGAAAACTTCGTTTTCTTGCATCATTTAGTTACATATTACGTGTTTTCGTAGGATTTGTTCAGCTCACAGTCTCCCCCTTTTAATAGAAACCCAAATACTGAGCTCAAATTCACGGTCCTTTGGCAATAACGAAAGAATTCTAAATGTAGAAATAGGCAAGCACTAGTTGCTCATTCGTCACATCCTTTATGTTGATTTTCTGGAGACTGATTTTGAGATTATAATTTACATTCTCTTTTCGAAAGAATCTCAAGGGAATGAAATGATCCTCTTTTTGCGTCATCTTCGACTTTGGACTTCACTAGTTCCGTTGCCTTCGTAATCAAATGAACAAGAAATAGTAGCACTCAGGGGTTTAAACCCTGTCGTAAGATTCTTTTTATATTTCATTGCATATGAACTTCAGAAGATGATCTGGAGAGTGAAGTTTATTCTTTGTTTACCGCGCAGCCTTGCAAACCCAGGAAGAGGAATATACACGTTAACTTTGATTATCAGTTTATAAACACAACGTATTTGTAAATACCAACATTCCTAGCTTTGATTTTTGTTTCCGACAGGCATTTCGGCTGCCGCAGCTGTTTGCGACAACGAATTTGTTATTTTAAGCGAAGAGCACACCATGCTTTTAAGCTGACACTTACTGAAACACTTATTTATTTACTTTCCAATACGATTTCCCCTCTGTACAAGGATTATCAACCGCATGCAGATATAATACCAAGAAGCATTTTAGTAGGGAACGGCAAACCATTTATAGACACAAAAAAAATACAAATATTAACAACTATTGGCAACTCAATTCCACTGACATAAAAAGAACTTCATCAAGAAGGAGCACTTGAACAGAACAATGCTCTATTTTTGTAAGTCGAGGAAACCTTTTTTCTGGAAACTTTTGTGGGTAACGTTTGTTTGTGCTGTCGAGATACACTTGACCCTGACCTGAAGACAGCTGCAGCACGAGTCTCTCTTCGTGGTTGTTTCACGGCTCACTTGCTGCAGATGAAAAACATTTATTGTATTTTTGTCATGGTGCTGCCAGCACAGTGTTATTGAATGTATGTGTAATCTCGTTTTCTTTAATAGATCATTAGCATTAAAAGCAAAGCTAAGACACTGATTTAGTTATTTTAGAATATGAATCACTAATTATAATCAGCTTCAGGTCGCTTCACGTTCACAAGTTCTTAGTTGTGCCATGAATTCTGTACACAACTTTTCCAGCACGGTCTTAACGAAACAATTTTCAGTTTGAAACACGCGCACAACTTTTTAATATTTCTTGTAGAGTCTTAGATACCAGCACTGGCTCAGTACGACTTTAGAAATAAGACCGATACCAGACTAAAACATAACTTTGATTAAATACCGACGAAACATGGGTTTTTAGTGGAGTTTATAGTGTTGAAGCGCGATACATCACGCGCACTGCAGACAAAGCGTTTGCTCCAAAACGTCTACAAACACAATAAACTTCGGAGGTTTTAGCAAAAGTAACTGCATACAAAAGTGTATTTTTTTAAAAATGTCATTAGTTGTCATGCCAACGATGTACAGGTGTTCGCATCGATTGATCTTCAACTTCCCGAACTCAACCATTCTTTACCATTCCAGCAACCATCTCATCATGATCGCTATTTTAAAAATAAACTCATTCTCTCTCCAGTTTTTATATAATATCACAACTTCAATAACACCAGGATTATGCTACAACCTTGAAAAGAAGTACTTCAAAGAGAATGCATACGGCAACCGCTCAAACTCAATGTTTCTAACAGGTGTTTGATAAGCTAAGCCCTATACAAAAACCTGCCTCTCAAATGATATATATTATCTATTGTTACCTGATTGTCTCTAAAGTTGGCGGAAAACAATTATGAGCACTGCAGCATTTCGGAAAGAATTGTGCAACACCGGATATTCATTTATTCTTTTGAAAAGGACACGAGAAGTTTGCGTGATAACTGATAAGCCATCAAATTATTCATAAGCATGGAGTCCTTTCCCCACTGCCACTGAGAAGAAATGTAATTCACCGATTCGGCGATTGTTATAAAATCGAAAATTACAAGCAGAGACGCGATTACCAGTTTACTGGCAAAGTCTCCACGTGTCTTTATAGTGGACACATCGGCAATGACAGACAGTGCATATAATACTAATATTTTAAAATGTTATATTGAATAGCACATTAGCAGTATTAGTACACTTCTGAGTGCGGGTCCGATTGCAATACAGCCACCTTCAAACTCAGTTAGCTCAAATTAATTGGTCAGTGCGAAGAATATACACATTGCATTCTATCCTATTCTACAATTTATTTACCATTGCAAAATTGTGATTTTACAAGTACTTATTACGTAACTCGGTTCAATTCGCTTTTGTCCGCACAGCCACAAGGGAGAGCTGAACTAACAAAAAAATTGCGCCACACAAAATACTACATACAAGCACAAAGTATTGTTGAAGCAAGACGCACAGTTAGTCGGTATTAACATTTAGTTAAGTCTCAGTTGCCATTTTTCAAAACTTCGTCTGGCTCAGTGTCTGATGGTGTGAGTACTTGTGAGATGTGTCTTGGGGCACGATCGACCTTAATTCTTAAACTGCATGTAAAGCGCGTTAAAAAATAAAGGGAAAAGCCGTGATTACCTCATTGGCGAATAAGCTAAATAGCTTTTAATTTTTATTTCCGCAGTAAATTTAAAACAACTACATAGAGAAATTAAACGTGTAATTTTAATCACGGATGCCAAGGCCAGGGGCAATATATCGAATATGCTGCACAAGAGAATTTAATGAGCCGCGACAAGTGGCATGTGCTTTATTTACTGTTCTCTCTATCGCAAACCACCGACAGCTGTCTTTGAGAATTCAGGAATGTACGTTTGTAATTTTCGGCATCGATTACCCAATAAATGCGTGTGGACTGTGGTCAGTGAAGTGAATAGAGACGTTTAAATGCAAACACGAGCCACATGCTCAATAGTATACATTTAAATTTTCTAATTAGTAATTCAGCACTCAATCATAAGGAAACACGCTTTACAGCGAAGTTATTGTTGAGATGCACTGCTTTTCTTAATAAGATTCTAGAACGTTTCATTTATAAGAAAGTTGAGGCTGAAAATACGTAAAATAACTCGGGTTCGACTGTTTATTAAACAACATTTTTTCCACCTGTTTCTAAGTGAACAAAGTTTATACACGAAGGTGTAGACTGTAGTCCAGCTTGATTCAGTGGGCGACGTCATGCAATCAGCGACTGAGAACGTATAAAAACAACTCATTTAAGAGTATATTTCCTAATCACGTATGCATCACATGTAATTTTAAAACATTTTTATAACATCTAGGACTAGGGGCTTAAATAAAGTCACCAAAATGAACAGCACTTCAGCCAGTTCAAGCTCAGTTTCAAAAGTAGGCATACCTATAAAAAAATAAATGAATCAGCCATACCAACTATCATTATTAAAGACATACGGCGTCAGTTCAACAAACTTTATGCAAGTTTTTTTTTGTTTATGATGCTGAAATACAATGTTTTACATTTTATTTAACACATTCAGTTGAAAAGTTGGTGATATTGTGCACTGCATGAAATCAAAAAATATCCGCGACGTCAAGTTTCCCGCGTTCGTTGGGTTAGCGGCTTGTCATTTCCTGGATCTTGAAACACCTGCAATCTTGGGCAATCAAAAACTTACAAACATGTACACTCCGTTCGTGGCCTTTGAGTGTTGATCCTGAATGTTTTTGATTCACTATTTTTGAGGATTTCTACAGCTTCAAATATTCTTAGTAAATGTTTTTATTTTCGGCAGTAAGTTAAGAAATGTACAGACTACAGTAAAATATTGCTTTTCATTAATATATGATTCAAAGTGCACGTGATAGGTACATGATTATAGTTTGATCAGAATTCAGTGGAGTCGGAAACAGTACCTGTTGCGCTTATTCAATTAAAATCGGTCGAGTCAACCAATTCATTCCAGTTTTGGCTATGAGAAAGAGCATAGAAGCTTTGCCTGAACAAGAAATCCACAGCCGTTAGCAGAAACTTTGGTCGGGGACAGCAAGCTTGGTAGGGCGAGAGTGGGTCAGTGGAGGTATTCTCTCTTTAGTCCTTCTTTACTTCTTTTCTATTTGCTTGCATGGGGGCTTGTACTTGCGTTCCCCCTCCCCACCCCTAGGCCCTGTCGGCTCCCATCAGCTGAATTAAGGCAGTTTCACGAGCATAACTTCTTTACAACTCAGTGATAAGTCTTTTCATTCCTAAATCTCGAATAATATGACGGTATTCTTAGCATGCATGTTCTTAATTTAACACTCAACTTTCTTCAAAAAAATCTTACTAAAATAAACTGCCAGGAAGGCCTGGTACTGACTGAAACAAATGCAACCAGGAGAACCCAAACTTTTCTAAAGTAAGAGTGTGAAAAATCGTCCAGTTCAGTGTTGCCTTTCAGTAAAATAACGGTACTATATGTAGGTCTATTAAACGTAATTTAAGGCCGGCAAGCTAGCTTTCTGCAGCTTCATAGTTATTTTAGTTTAGGCCAGTATGGTTTATATAATTATCATTAGGGGGACCTTGCTAAATAAAAAACGGATTGGGAAATGAGTTCGTGGTGGAACAAAACTTTATTATAAAGCGTAGTGAATTGAAATGATTAAATGAATTTTTAACTGCTGAAAGAGTTCAAGTTTGCAGCCTAAATGGGTGTGAGAGTTATTTTCAGTGTAAATGTTTGGAAACCGATAGAAAGGCGAGAATGTCATAAAGTTCTGTATTCATTCACAATTTCTATTTGAAATTCCTCAGTAGGAAGCGGGAATTGGAACTAAATTATTTTCCATCATGCTTCCTTGCATGCAACTTTGGTGCTTTCATCTCTATGGGATATGGTGATATCACTCAATTCTTATTCACGGTAAAATTTTTAATGGTCATTAATGTTTCCATCCGACCAAACAACTTTTGCAAAACGACTTTAAGTAATCCGTATCCCTCATGCTCAACCTCGATCTTGGTACCAGTCCCTCGCGTCCAACAATTCCTAGCAAAACCTCGCTTTCGTGAACACGTCGGCAAAACGTCTACGCATGCGTGAGATATAAACAGAATTTTTTGCTCAGCTTTCTGTTTCCGCGCGGTTTGAATTGCAGTTTTGTCGTTTCTTTAATTTTTATTTGTATTCGTAACTTAACTGTCAAATGTACTTTAACACGGACTAATGGCACCACCGGGGTCAGAGATTTTTTTCTCTTTCTCCGTGTGGGCCCATTTCCTTACTAGGGCTATCGCTCAGAAGGAATTAATTGGGGTATTTGTAC
>JANSTR010144454.1:0-11585 GCA_025434805.1 Antipathozoanthus remengesaui | reverse complement strand
GAAACGTCAGCTTTCTTCCAAATTTACGGCGCGGAACATTGTTTTCGTCAACCCTCGGTTGATTATATCATACGTATAAACTATAGCTGCTATTTGGCAACATACTTCATTATAGATAGCAAACTGTAATTATATATATTAGCAATAAAGAAGTGTAGCGCAGCATATAATATATATTTTAACTCTAACGAAGCTTTTTAAAACACACCATTGCCGTTACTGTTAGCACGTCTGATTCGTTGTATCCTTCAGCAAGATAGTTTACTCAACTTGCTCCATTCAACTGGTGTGCATAATAATTGATGGATGCGATGGATTAGTGTCGTGTCTAGGGAGAGTCAAGTACTCTCTTCACGGAATGTGGGAATAAGCGCCGTGCCAAATGAGCTAATTGAACCCGTTGGTAATGCAATATTATCGACGATTAAGGCAAAACTACAAACTGGACAGACATTTTCGAGATGGGAGATATATGTTAACACTAACCGTTTAACTTTATCTTATATAAGAGCATCGACTGCCAATATTATCTGATGTTAGAACAAGTACGACGCACCCCGCCATTTGAGTCAGCATTTTTTTTAATGGTTTTAAAATAATATATAATAAAAAAACAGTTTGATAACACGAATATTTAAAACAAGCTTTGCTTGATCCGCACATAAGAGTAATCTATTAATACCCCTTTCTGGAACTGACCCACTCAAAGCAAAGTATATATTGAAAGGCAACAACGCATACCGACAATAAGCTGCGCATATAGAATATAGCTATATGAGCTAATACTATAATGAAAGTAAAAAATCCTGTTTTATAGGAGGTTCTGCGTGAAATTCAAATGCTTGATTAACTCAGTACAACCCATGCAAATAGGCTAGAAGAACATGGAAGTTATACATATGTGATATTCACCAAGCTTCAGGACTACGTTGTAACATGGTAGCCGGCAATATTGATTATGCTATATTAGAATAAATGCTACAGGCAACCGTTTAGATGCAAATATAGCAATTGGATAAATAAATTTAAAAGGGGAAAATTATTTGGTCCCAAACAGTTTCGCACAAACCTGAACAATATCTGCAAAGAAAGAGAAGTACATAGTGCTCTTATGGTATTGGTTATTGCCGGAAATAGACAAAACGGAAGTGGGTGGACATGCCACCCACAGTAGATATATGGTGCAGCTATACCGAGGGTAAATGCACGGCTAACACGCTGCTCCTCTGATTGTGAACCTCAGCGCTACGAAGCAGAAAATGCATTCGTCCTTACAATAGTAGAAGAGTAAAAGATGTCTGGAAAACAGACAATTTATATGTTTAATATACTTGCCAGTTTAAGAACAACAAGGAAGGGCGCGAAAACAAGGTTTTCTGAAATAGTGGAGCAACTGAACTCTTCATTGTAAAATAAGTAGTTTCCTTCGTATCCATGCCTTTTTAGTTCCACTTTCTTTAGGTCAAGCTTAATAAAGTTGATTCTCAATCCAAAACGTTATATTTGTTTCTAAAAGATAGTTCAAGTATATACATGTTGACAATAATTCACTTTATTTATAATAATATCAGTTGTGTTGTAAGAACAAATGTGAGGGGAATTAAGGAAAGCTAACTTACAAGCCAATTGGGAATTTTGTTTAGCTGTTGGAACTTTTTTACTTTCGTGCGATCAATTATTGAGATCTTTAAGTTGTCCAATAAACACCACAAAACGTTTGTTTGTTTTCCTCTTGTGGTCACTACTTCAATGCGAAAATGTTTTACAAGTGTTTGATTATTCTATATCGATATGAAAATCATATAAGAAAACTAAAATCCCATGAAATTAGAAAATAAGCGGCACAAGCTGGTTATATAAGAATGTAGAATAATTCGGAAGCATTAATTTTTATATAATGATTAATGTCTCAGAAAAGAACTCCGGCTCTTGATCAAGAAACTCGAGTTATTTGATCAATAGCGGATAAGAATAGACATCAGATTTCCATATAAAAATATACTCTTTCTTATATAAAATTACTAAACATGATCAGTGGTTATAGGTTTGGCCAAAAATAGATTAGTATTATACCGTTCAGTTGCCTCGTTTACTTGTATGTTCAACATGATATTTGCACATTAGCACAACTTGAGCCAACTTGCTGAATTATGATACTAAAATAAGATAAGAGGTTGTCATTAAATTGGATCTAGAAATATTGCTTTCGTGCTTCAGTTTGCATTAAAAGGATGTGCAATAAGAGCAATAACAATGAGTAAGTGCCCGTCAATAAAACTGGAATGCAGCGAGTAAGCTGTATACAGATCTGTACAGAATACATGGTGCCTCAGCAATGCCGCGCAGACTGGTTTCAGCATTTCTCGATCACTACCCACCCATCATGACTAGAATAAATACCGCCTGAAGAGCTCGCTGAAAAGCGTTTAATTTCTCTGTTGGACTTGCGAGGTTGTGCTGTTGAAACTAGAATCAATTTTTTTGAGGTGAACAGTACAGATTATTAAGCCTGCAGATTTGAGCAAAGATTTAAAAGGTAAGGGCTACGGAGACTTTCTTTAACAAGCATAAAACGTAACGGTACATAATAACTATTATTATATGGCTGGCTAAATTCGTACGCTCTGATTGGTCAATTCCAGGTCCGTAACTTAAGGTACGGACCTCTACTACCTACATCCAGTCTCAAAGGACTAAAAAGTTCTAAGCCATATAATAAACATCTTATTAACCTCGTTTGTTCGATCCGTACCGTAAGTTACGGACCCTCGTTTTTTCCTCATGGCCCGCGCGCTTCGCGCTTGGGACATAAGTGGGAAAAAACTCGGACTCGATTAATAAGAGGTATATATCGAATTTGAACTAAAATTTCTCCGGGACATTTTTTTAGTATGGGTAGCAAAACGGTCGGATCTATGTACTAGAAAAACTGGTTTGCAAACGGGTATGAACTGACCCCTGTTCACTAGAAGATGTAATCATAGTTGACCTGGTGACGTCATAGGAGGAGGGGCTATCGCTGCTCCGGCTGTTCCATAGCCTCCAATGCAGCCGCCTTATTTCCTTCTCTCCGAGGGCCTCCGCGCGAGAAGGAAATAAGGCGGCTGCATTGGAGGCTAGCTGTTCCAGAACCCCCATTTATATACAACTACATTTATAAACATGATGATAAAGATGAAAATGTTGTTTTGAGAGAGGTGCCCATTAACTTTCATTGAAGTGACATCGTGGGCATTGAAAGGAAGCTACCCTATACATATGTTATAACTTTCACGATTCAAAACAAGATTGTTAATTAGACAGTTTAGTGTTGGTAAATAGTTTTACGAGTAAAATTTCTACCCATAATAAACACTAAACTGTCTGATAACATATTTATTTATTCCAACTCGTTCTCTCTTTTTTCTATAGACTCTAGAAGCGCGCTTTATGTTCACTTGGTTTGCAACGATTCAGAATATCGCAGGATATTAATTTTGTACCCGTTCCAGACCTAAATATGTTTTTTCCACATATTAATGTGCCTAGAATACAGACTGATTAGAAGTAGTTGCGTGGTTTCAAATTGAAAACCAAGCAGAGTTTTCACAGACGTAAGTAGGAGAGAGCGACGGTCGAACTGATGTTAAAAGATTAAAAAGGGGCAGTGAATTGGATCGGTATTGGAAGTCACTTTTGACAATTTATTGATAATTTTATATAGCTCATTTACAGAAAATTTCAGTTTAGTGAAATATTGTTAAATGAGTAATACTAGTAAAATATTTTTTCTTGATGTTTTCATGTACTAAAACTATATCAATTATCTTAAGAAAAATGCAGTGCAAGTTGTGTAAATTTTTGGCTGTGTTATCAAATTTCTTTGCCATAGTATAGTAGAACAACTCATTCGTTAACTGATTCAGCCAACCGTCTCCCCGGAGCGCAGCCAAGAGCGAGAAACTGGACTTAATTCAGACGATGAGGCGACTAGTTATTTTAGAACAAGTATGACATCGTAATTAAATTATTATTGAAAAATTCTTTTAAAGTATTTCCATTTTTATGGAAATTACTAGCCTTTTAAAGTTATAAAACTGGTAGAAATTTCCATAAAAATGGAAAGTTTGGTTTTACAAAACTGGCTAACAATATTAACATACGGAAATGTCATTCAATGCCGGAGGAGCCTTACATTGTTATCAAAGACACCTGACGCATTTTAAATATAAAGTTATTTCCAACACAGCAAGGAGTGATTTTCTGGTTTCTGAAAGTCGCAATAGATTGACCAATTAAGCGACCACCTACAAAGAAACCACATTTGATTGTTGTGAAAGCTTTGTTGTTATTATCACGTCATGTCAAAGTCGACAAGAAATTAATACAGTTGGTTGACACAGCTTACAAACTGTTTTGAAGTTTTCGAATTTTAATTCCTTATTAGAAACACGACTTCGACGAGACAGGTTTGAGAAAGAATTGAAGCCTCCCTTTTGTTAAACAACTCTCTGTAAACTCAAGTTGAGGCAGCTGCAGTCATGTTCCTGATGTGTGTACGATGCCTCGCTTTACATTGATAACAGATCTTGCATGTAGTTGTTATCCACGAAAACGTTTGAAGCCGTATCAAAACGGCGACAGCTCAGAAAATGTCTTCCATCTCGAGAGTTAAAGCCAGCCAAATGATTTGCACTGGAAGCTGTCTTGTCGTTCTTGCCGGGGGAGTCTTCGGCTTTGGGCATGTTCTTGGCGATGGACATCATGAATTGGGTTCCCTCCTGAGTGTTGGAGCTCCTTACTGGGCAAGCCTGGCGGTCAGTTAATGTTCAGTTGGTTTTCGTTTGCCTTATCAGTAAAAGCCAAACATGTTTTCCACGTGGACGATCGCTGATACTTTATCGTCTTTACATTTTTAGAAGTCATAAACCCACAAACAAAACTTTACAACAGTCGTTTTATGCACATGTTGTATGGTCTTGTGTAATAGTGTTTTTATCAATTGTAGAGTCAAAAATATACAAGCAGAACATTTTTTTTGTTTTTCCAAAGCCAAGCAGTTTTTGATATTACGAGAACAAACACGTTTGGCCGCTGGGCTACGGTTTCTGCTCTACGTATATCTTTATTTTCCCTCAAAAATCCATTTCGGTAAGAGGTTGAGTTTTTTAATAATGAAAAAGGCAACAGTTAACTCTTGGCTTCAGATTTACTAACACAAAGTGACCAGGGATTGTTCTGCGATTTCTGGAAATATGTGTTGCTGCTGAAAATGGCAGCTCTTGGGGAACTAGACTTCTGATGAAAAATTTATCGCTATTGCTAGCTGATAAAAAACAATTTGTAGGTTCACTCGTTTTTGCTGGAAATTGAATATGAGCGACGTGACAACTGATTTGAGATCAGAAGACAGAACAGCCTGAAAAAAGTCTACGTTTTGGCAAAGTAATTTGACTTGGCGAGCAGTTTTCAAAACATGCATAGCCCGATGGCCTACTGTGTTGATCGTTTGTGAATTTGAGTATTGAAGTATCGCAAGCATATATCACAGGGCTTTTCGGGGCGAACAAAGTATTTTTCACCGCGTGTTCCCGATTAGAGCGCTTGTTTTAAAAACTACCAATTGCAAATCTAAAGTACATTAATCTTTTGATCGATACTATATATGTTTTGCTATTAAAACTGCATGTTATGTATGTAACCAGCTAGGCGGCTTGTATAATACATACATAAGCTATAAGCTCTTGAGCTATCTTGTAATAAGCTACAAGGCTTGAGTTTGGCGATCGTCCTTAGGCAGGAACTTTGAAGAAAGAGGTATAACAACTTCTTGAGAGGAGATTATCCGAGTCGAATACATGTGAACGCACATACAGAATTTCTGTTATGTGATCAGTTTGGTACATTCTGATTTTGCCCTTCATAGTTCCTAGCGCGAATCCGATATGGCTTTCTTTCCTACTGTCAAGTGAGTGAACATATTATGCAGCTGTAGTAAATGAATAGCCGGAACGTGTTTTCTTATTCGATACAACCCAGAAACAGGCGGTTACGAAGCATCTCATGTTTTTAGCATCGCTTGGGAAAATATGTTGTGTGGTTTTGTTCGAGGGTAGTGGGCTATGACATAGATTTTCTATTATTGCTGACTTTTTCAAATTGTGTCATTGAAGTTTTTTGTAAAACTGTAGCGCTCAACATTTATATCAATATGCGGCAATAGCAGTTATATCCGAATGTTTTTGAGAGTGCAGTCGCTCCTATGTAGAAACGTGCTTTTAGTAATCATGTTTAATGAGTGATGTTGTTGAAAAGATGTTTATAGTACTTGTACACGACATCGCAATAATTCAGCGGGAGCCTGTTTGGTAATAAATTCTGAACCGTGAAAGTCGACAAGTCTAACAAAAGAAAATTATTTTTAGCTATCTGGGAAGTTACTCGGCATGCATTTTTTCTTCATCGAGCGATGACGAAAGTATCTAGTTTGTTTAATTTCAATTCCATAGGTGTTTCGCTTGTTGTGCGTAGAAAAATATTCCAGAGAGCGCCTTCACATTCAACATTAAAATGTTTTGTTGTACAAGCCATTCGAGATATAAGTTTACTCATTTTAAAACATCATTTTTAAAGGAAAAAGCTTATCCTCAGAACAAACTACTAAATATAGACAATATAAAATATTTAACACCAATTGCAGTTACAATACTTGTATTTTAAATTTTAAACGTTGCAAAGTTGAATGATATATCATTTTACCAACTTTTGCTGTTGATCTCAATATCCGTCGATTTTCGTTTCTTTTCCCTAAAATGAAACAAAACGTATCTATCTAGAATGGCTCAGCAATAAATTATAGGAATAATTTTATTAATTAAATATGAATATGATAATAATAAAATTTCCTGGACATATATCTGAAAGCAAGCAAAACTCATTCATACAAGTTACCAATATACCGTCACAAAGCGTAATTTGATCATTTCAGCATGTATGTATAATTTCATAGTTTACTCAAATTTTTGATTGCCGGAAATTGAGTTGATGGAATAGATAGTTCATAATTGCTGCGATCACTAATTGTGGATCCTATATGAATCGAGGAACCCGCGCTGTTTATGGCCTGCGGTTGTCCCAATCAGCCCAGTGAACTCATTGATATTCTCGGTCAAGCCCCTGGATGGACTTTCGATCTTTATACGATGAAAATAAACTGCATTTAATTTGCTGTCTATATCTGTTGCAACTCTGGAACAGAAAGTCACCTTTTTGAAATTCACTGTGACAAAGCATGATTAGTCGCAGCATTTCACTTGCTATTTTTCCACTTGCATTTTCTAATGATAGTATTTATTTTAATAGGAAAATATTTTATCTACTAAATAATAATCCCAGCTTTTATTTTTTGAATGCGGTATTTGATATATTGCACGTGAACTGACTTTATTTTATTTAATTTTCGTCAGGCGCTCTCATATACATGCATACATAGGATTTTGGCTTTGCCTAAATGAAATGTCATTATTTTCGTAAAATTCACTTCATAGAGGCCTGAATATGTAACTAAACCGTTCTTTCAGTGTACACCGTAATAGAGTGAATTATATCGCTTTGGAAACCTTCACACGACCTGCAATGCCTTCGTTTCCGAGTTTCGACAGAACGGCATCGTCTGCAGTGCCGGGAACAAACCTTATGATACATGTTTCACACTCGCGCAGCTCACCTGCACAAACCGTCGATTATCAGTCAACAAAGTTATCGTGTCCAAATTAAGTTTACTGGATTTTAAATAGCCAAGCAAATGATAGTGTCTGTATGAATAACCACACCAACTATATCTTAAGCAATAAAGAAATGAAAAATAATGAATGATTTCGTATCGATTTTCTGCAAAGTGGCTAAAACTAAAAAACATAAAATGAAGATGTATATTTTTCATCCTATTAAGCGGACTAAGGCGTCATATCTCGGCGACTTGCACGGACTTTTCATTATAGCAAACAGGCGTGAGGCGAGTTCTCGATTGGTCGAGCCAACAATTTTACCGGGCTCACGAATACAGGCCCTGGCCTAAGTGCCCACTGTCCGGAGGTTCCCATAATTCAAGCTAAATTTCAAATCTCTAGTTACTTCAAACTTTGTTCCAAAAGAAATTCTTTCCACTAATGAGTCCTACTTTCCGTTTTGCAGACTTTTCTAAATGGATTCGTCGCCATTGCTGGAGGGATAAAAAAGACTGCAATAACAGTAAGAACATTCTCTAATTGTGATAGCATTCTAGATTTACGATACCATTATGCTAGTGCAACAGTCTCGTAAATAACAAATCCAACATCGCCTCAATGACTTTATTTATTTTTAAAATTGAACCTAATCTGTAACAGTAAAAAATTGGAGGTGAAAAATAAACTTGTTGTTTTAGTGTTCTTAAAAGGTTTTCGTTTAGATTGTGTTGTAAAGTCGTAATGTCGTACATTTATATAGCGCCTTTCCCATGTGAATGCTCAAGGGCGCTTTACAATGATCAATTTACCCCCAGGGGACCGGAAGCATATATAGGTGTATCAGGCAGCCGCTTCAAATCGGTCCATGTATGCTGGTACTCATTTTACCGACCCCGGAAGGTTATAAAGCTAAGTGAACTTTAGTGGGAAAGAAAGTCGCACAAATATTCAACCCTCGAACATGCCGGGGTTTGAACCTGGGACCTTAGAGTCTTAACCACTGCGCCAACCCCTCCGTAAAGGAGTTGTTGCGTTTAAGTATAGTAATAAATTAAAACAGATGAAACTTTTTTGAAACTGATTGGTGCAGTTTTTAGTTAACACTGCGCAACAAAAAAGAAACAAATTCAATGCAAATTTCTCAAACTAATGGCTAAAAACAACAAGAATTCGTAGGAACCAAAAAGATGCCGCCAGTTTTGGTGGCAAAACAGTGGCCAGTGCTATTACCATTGTCACTGCAGTAAACATGTTACAACAACTACAGAGATTCAGAAACGATTCTTTGTAAATAGGTTGAAAACATATAAACACGTACCAAAATATTATGGCTTAAATGCATAAAATCATACTAGAACATACAAAATTTTAATTAGAAACTGTTAAAAGATCGATCCCATTTTCCAACTGCAGGATATCGTGCCTACAATAATTACCGAGTTACGAGTAGTATAGTAGCGATAAAATTACCACCTTAATGTGGAGATCTCTTTCGGTACAAAGTACATTAACCTCAAGAGTAGAATCGGGGTCTTTGTGTCCACGATGATTCTTTCATCATTTATGGTTATTTCTTTACATTATAGTATTCAAGTGATGGGTAGGACGAGTTTCTGTTAGCTTTACGGGTGTTTCTTTGTGCAGTTTTTGCAGACATTATAGTATTCAAGTGATGGGTAGGACGAGTTCCTGTTAGCTTTACGGGTGTTTCTTTGTGCAGTTGGAGAAGACATTATAGTATTCAAGTGATGGGTAGAACGAGTTTCTGTTAGTTCTATTGGATGCCACTCTCTCACCTCTACCTGTGTTTTCGTTCTAGTAACAACGTTTTTTGTACTCTTCTCTCATCTATATATAGAGGAAAAGGTCGTGGAACTGCTATTGCATTGTGGATTTCTCTCGTGTAATGACATCGATTGGATGCTCATTATGTTTGGTTCCCCCAATAAGAAAGTTGCTCAACATAGTGTTGTCGTTTACTAGATCCTATAAATTGATTTTGAGACAGTAGTTCTAACATTATAAAAACTTCTCTTTTTTGGTTGGAAAGCGCCATTGGATAGCAATAGAAATAGCGCTATACAAATAAAATGTTGTCATTGTCATCATTACTGATGATGTTTGAAGACGCCGCATTATTACGAGTAATGAAAAAGGGATCATGTAATCCACCGCATTTCATTCATGAGCTGTGACATCATTTGTAGAATAATTTATTCCCCTCCCACTTTAATGAGATAACACAATAGGGGGTTATGTCATCCCTACCATACTACGGTTAGGGTTAATTTTAAAATTTAAACTAAAATGTGACATCAATTATATTCTCTGATCAGGTCATTTTATATGTCTTGTTTTGCGTCACCTCGTGTGGAGTGGAAATAACGTTGGTTGTGTGTTCAACGAATTTGCTCCGCCACTGGAGACGAAACTTGGATTGCCCACCTGGTGCGTATACAAACTTCATACTATCTTTTAAGATAGTAAAAAAATATTTAAAATTCACTGCGAGTTAACGATTTCACTTGGAATTACGCAAAACACTCGGTTTGGTGTATAGTGCGGTTCTGATCCCGTGTTTTCTTCGTTCTTCGCTGCGCTATGGGGCACTGGGAAGCAAAGAACGAAGAAAAACTGGACTAACCAAAACTAGACTATTGATTTGGGTATAATGGTTTAACATGTTGTCATAGAATTCAACTCTCTTATAAATCAGTTTATGTCACCCTGTAATTTCTATACATGAATAGTTTATAAATTACAAACAAGCAACGTCGTGATCAATCGAACTAAATTCGTTCTCCAGTCATCAGGTCATCCTCTTTTTAAATTATTCCCGATAAGTACTCGAACCTCCAGATATAATTCCAGTCATTTTTCCATTCGGTTTTGGAGGTTTGAGTTACCGAGATTCGATTATATCTATAGACTGTACAATATTATTTATATTGACAAAAATTCGCCTTTCGCAAATCGGCCCTCCATGTGCATAGTTGATTTGCTGAGTCAACTGACCATCATGAAATGGAGCTAAAGAAAATAGAGAAAATGCACATAACCCAAAATAAGCAGCAAATACTGTTTGTGAAAGTTTCTTACCATTTTTTAAACGCTTTTAGCATCTACTTAGTCTATCTACACCAACATGGCCGGCGGGCAGAGAACTCGAACTCGGAACTTCTGACTTAGAACCTCTTAGAGCCAGATTTTAAACTGCTCAAGCTAGCCTGTCTCTTAAATATAGTTATAATCAACCACAGCCTTTGTTATTAATAGGATATTTTGTATAATTTTGACTTTTACTTTAAACTAAGTGAACTTACCCAATTTTTTTCATTACATAGATTCATTATTTTCTCGTGTATGTTCTTGTATATTTAGTTTTCTTGTTTTCTTTAGTTTTCTTACTGTGTTCCATTTATTCATATTGCACCGAATATTTTCATTCCATCTTAGAATTTTTTTCCTCCTCGTAATTATACCGATCCTACACTATCCAATCGAATTAGAGTTCTGGTTACCCGGCTCATATAGCCCCAATGGTTATTCTGAATAATCAGCACCCATCTACTTCTTAACATAAAATTGTAATTCAACATTCAAAATGGGGTATATATAAAATATACGATGAAGTGTCTGTCCTTCTCCTGTCACTCATCTCATATGTACATTGTTCTGTAATTATCAGCCACCTGTCCGTACGATGAAATGTCTGTCCTTCTCCTGTCACTCATCTCATATGTACATTGTTCTGTAATTATCAGCCACCTGTCCGTACGATGAAGTGTCTGCCCTTCTCCTGTCACTCATCTCATATGTACATTGTTCTGTAATTATCAGCCACCTGTCCGTACGATGAAATGTCTGTCCTTCTCCTGT